>JAVLUZ010000275.1:1711062-1950703 GCA_036768485.1 Mermis nigrescens
ACTTGTGCTGTTAAGAATGTAATACCATCTGTCATTACATCAAGTGATTTCATAGCGTTACTTGATACTGTAACCGGTATTTGTTCTATAACTTCATCAAAAGGCTCAAAGCTTTCACTCTGAAGATTAACCAAAGTCTTAGGGGTCGAAATGAATTTATTTACATCAGCATTATTGCTTTTTCTTTGAAGCAAGTTTTCTCTATCATTTAATGTAGAGCGTTTATCACACAATGCTCTGTTATGCATACCAGAACAATAAACGCATTTTTTCTTAAGCTGACAAATTTTCGAACTATGTCCCGCTCGAAAACATTGGAAACACAATTTTTGATCAAAAATTCTCTGTTTTCTTTGATTAATGTATTTATATTCGGGACAATTGTCATTATAGTGATCACCTTTACAAAAAACGCAAGGAAAAATTTTCATTGACATGTTTTTTGTATTCTCAATTTTATTCAAAGTTTCGAAATTTCTTTGTCCAAAATTCTTTGTTTGAGCAGCGAACACATCAGTAGAACCATGTAACTGTTCGTTTCCTCGTCGAAAATTATCATTTTTGAACAAAACTTGTTTTCTTTCAGCAAAATGATCCGAAATTTGAAATGCTTGTTCTCTATTGCGAAGTATCGAATGCAAGTTTTTACTCAATGATTCAATTTCCCAATCATCATCATTATTTTTCAATTTTCCGAGCTCAATTAAAATATCAGTCGGAATTTTTTCTAAAATCATTAATACTAGCGCAGGTTGTGTTAAATCTTCATGCAGTGACTTTAATTGTCTTGTTATACAATCTATTCCTTCAAGAGCATGACGTAAATCAAAAGTCTTACTAGTTGATTTCGGCATAGAACGAAGTTCCATATACAATGCTCGCTTAATTACATTATTATCACCAAATCTTTGTTTTAAAATTTCTATAGCGTCTTTATACGTATTATTAGTGACTGCCATTCCTTCAACAGACTTTTTAGCAGCTCCTTTTAACGCACTCAGTAAATAATTAAATTTCTGAACAGGAGGGATGTCTTGTTTATTTCGGCTCTGAACTATAAGTTGATAAACTAGGAGCAATAAAAGGAGCTTGACCTCGATTTGTTAATTGTAATTTTGAAATAGTGTCCTTAATTTAAGATAGATAACAATCAAGTGCTTGGCAAGCTTCTTTTCCTTCAAAAATAAGTTCCACAAAATTATTTTCTTTCGAACAAAATTCCTTGTATATGTTTAACTCTGATTCTAAGTCGATATTATTAAGAGACTGTTGGAGGGTATCCCAGTGGCTGTTCTGAGTCTCCAAAGTTTCTACTGCTCCTGTGATTTTCTTTAACATATTTTTAAACATATACGCGCTGTTTTCTAAATTTTCAATATTTTGTTCAACTGACAACGCAGGCTGAACGGAAAACGTCATATTCATTTGTGACATTTCTTGAAGATATTGTAATAATTTCTTTTGAGCGGACTCAATCATCTGACGAATCGGACATGACTTCGAGACAAATCTATAACTCGAATCACTATTCATATTAATTAATTTATATTTACTTCAATCTGACCCTAAAAATTCTAGAATATCTTTCAGAACTTTTAAGATATTATTTGCGATTGCTAGACACTCGTCTGCTATTTCGAAATCTATATAACGGAAGAATATAGACCACTTATGCAGAACTTCTACAATACCTATTGCTTCTATGACGATGCTGAATACGCTCATTCAGACAATAACATTAAAATTTTGATCAGTGTTCACTCTAAGAACAATGATTGGTTGTTCTTAAATCTTTATTTAAGAACTATAGTTAATTATTTTGCTTGTCTGTTTATTTATCGTGTGACCAACCTTTTCCTTTAGATGATCTCTAGACTCTATACTAGATACCACACAATAATTCAATATTAATATCACGAGAATAAACAGAATATGCAAGCAAATATTCAACTTATTACGACAGCTTCAAGAACTGCAATCACTATACTCATTGATAAATGCTTCAGTTTTAATTTTCAACTTATTCTAAAGCATCAAAATTCAATAATTTTCGAATTCCCCGCCAAGGGTGCCATTTTTTGTCGCAAACGTTTAATTTCTATTCTATTTATGACTACGATTTTTACCAATGTGGGTTCTAATCCACTGTTCACGACAAAAAGAATTATTTTAGGATAAATTTTATTATCCTAGATCTCAACTTAGCTTTACTAAGTCCTACTGCGGTCAACTCACCTAACGGTTGCGATTCCACCACTGTCCCGGTCCAACGATCAAGATAGTCTAATTTTATTTAATATCGCTAAGTAGATGAATGACACTTTTTAGGAAATCATAAGTATATATAACAAGCATAAATGCAAATAACCTAATAATTGATACAAATCTATTCAAGCAAAATGCAAATATACCTAATTTCTAATTCACCCAAAAAATGCTAATAATATAATACCTAATTACTTATTCACATGAAACATTTTCGAAGTCGTTAATATTGTACAGTATAAATTCAGAAAATCAAATCCCAAGGTCAAAGTCGCTTTTATTGAACTGCATTTTGATGAATTTGAGATGATTCGTGACGATGATAGATCCATTTATGGTAATTTACCGGCAACCATTTTTCGCCATCAATTTGCAGATTATTTAAAATTCAAGAGAAAAACGATTCAGTAAACTTTTGTATTCAAATTAGCAGCAAACCCAACTTTACGAACTTTCAAAAGTTACATGAATAAATAATTAGGATGATTACTATATCTCTATATCAAATTTCTATGTCACATATTTGCGACATTCGCAACACCATCCGTAAAGCAAAGAGAAAGGTGCAAACTTTGTGGATTCCTTGACTGCTGCATTATATGCAAATAGGGCACATGGTAAATACGCATCCCAGTCATTATGTTTCTTATTTATGTACATTGAAATTGCTGTAGCAAATGTTTTGTTTAACCTTTCTACTAACCCATCTATCTGTGGATGATATGAAGTTGTATTCACTTTATGAGTCCCACACAACTGGCATATTTTGGGTACTAATTCCAAAAGAAAATTAGTGCCTCTGTCAGATAAAAGGCTCAATGGCGTGCCATATTTTAATACTACTTTGTGCATAAATACTTTTGCAACTGTTTCTGCAGTGCAGTCAGGTATTGCTTGTGCAATAGCGTACTTTGTAAGGTATTCCGTAAAAACGATTACATATTTGTTCCCTAGTTCTGTTAACGGTAATGGCCCCATAATATCCACTGCAACACGGTCAAATGGTCCAGTCACTGGGAGTGGTACTAATGCAGCTCGCATCTTTGTTTTTGGAGATTTTTGCATCTGACAGGTTATACATTTTTTGCAATGACTTTTTGTGTCTGCATAGAGAGTTGGCCAAAAATGACGCGCTTTTATTTTTGCATATGTTTTCACAAATCCAAAATGTCCTACAAAAATATCGTCATGGCAAGCTTCCAAAATTTCAGCCTGCATAGATTTTGGTACAACTAACCTGTTTTCACCGTCTACATTGTTTGCTGTTGTTTCAACATAATGCAACACATTGTTCAGAATTGCATACTTTTTGCTCATTAATATTACACGTTTTGACACTTTTTCATCTTCTGGAAGATTTTGTCATGCTATAAAATTTAATAACGGTTGGCAAAATTTGTCATGAGCTTGTTTATCTTGGAATCTTTCAAATTCTTTGGACTGATTTTCTACGCTTTCTTGTTGTTCTTTTTGATTTTTCAAACTTCTGGTTGTTACTAAACTACAATGAGCATGACATAGTGCATCAGCATTGCTATGTTTTTTCCTGGTCTATGTTTTATATTTATTTCCTGAAATTCTTGTAACACTAATCCATAGCACGCAATTCTGCCTGACGGATTCGTTTTTTTTTAAACTTGCCAAGCTGCATGATCAGTTATAACACTTATGCGTTGTTGATATAAATATTGCCAAAATTGTTTCACTGCCCAAACGACAGCAAGAGTTTCCTGTTCCATCACACTATAATTTTTCAGCTTTATTTAAGCGTCTACTTGCATAAGCTATCGGTTTTTCCCCTTCCACTGTTTCTTGTGACAATATAGCTTTTAATCCGGTCAAGGAAGCATCTGTTATCAGTATAAACATTTTTGTAAAATCAGGATGTGCTAAAACGGGTACCTGAATGATTGCTTTTTTCAAACAGTTTATTGCACCTGTGCATTCTTCCGTCCAATTAAAATTTGCATATTTTTTAAAAGTTGATATAACGGAAATGCAATTTTCGGAAAGTCCTGGATAAAACAGCAACAGGGTTGCCAGGTGCAGGAGAATTCTCCTGACTTCAGGAGAATCTAAAATTTTCAGGAGCAGGAGCAGGAGAATGGGCTTTTCAGGAGAAGTTGTAAACATGGAGGAGAATGCAGGAGAATTTTAAGATGTCAGGGAAAATTCAGTTGAATCCTAAAAATCTAGGAGAATTCAGGAGAATTTTCAAAACTTAAACAGCAAGTTATAATGATTATCATACATTAACCTTCTTACTGTACTTACTGTAGTTAGTTAGTTGTATATAATTTTATACTTAGATTTTTCACATTAAGAATTTATTTCGTTCATAGTCAAGACCTAAGTGTTAAGTTATAACTACATCCAAATAGGTTTTGTGCTTCCATAGTAAATCATTCATTTGGAGTATATTGAGAATAAGGTGACCTTGTCAAATTTTCAAAAAACGTGATTTTATGCCTTTTCAAACAATAATCTTTAACTTAGAGGTCGAAAAAACTGTCGGAAAACCATGTGAGTGAAAAAAAATTTTGAAAAAAAATTTTTGTCAAAGATTTTTTTCACTCTCATGGTTGATAGATCGTGTTTTCAACATCTGCGTTATAGATTTTTGTTTGAAAAGGCATAAAATCACATTTTTTGAAAATTTGTACTTAAGTATTAGCATCTATACATCGATCTGAGTGGGAGCAACCTCGACCTAAGCAGCTTTAAACACCTTTTCGGATATACTAAGACCTAAGCATCTATACATCAACCTGAGCGGGAGCAACCTCGACCTAAGCAGCTTTAAACACCTTTTCAGATATACTAAGCCTAAGCCTAAGTATAATAGAAGTAAAACGGCAATATTGAGAATAGCCCAGTTTGTCTCAATTAATTTGTTATCCTTGAACACATGAAGTTCAACAGCCTGTAACTTGGTCAATCAATGCCGACCAAGACCTAATTCTTTCAGATTTGAATTCCTTGATCCTTAATTAGATTAAATCATCCATGCAAAGTTAATTTCTAGGAGGTTACCTTATTATCAATATTAGCCCAGTTTCTGTGCTTAAAACAGTGACCGCCAATTTTCAGTTGCACTTACATCATCAAAAATTTCTGAAAAGAGCCCTGTTTGCAATGTCTTTTGAAAAAATAAATAATACTTTATTACTAATTGTATGCACTTCAGTAGCAAGCAAATCCTTACGTTATGAAATATATCAAAAAATGTTTATAGGCGCTTTGCAAATGTCTATAAAACTGATAAAAACAATTAGACGATGTGTAAAGCTATGTATTTCTGCACTTCGAGATATTAAGTGAATAAATAAATGAATGAATGTCTAATATTGATAATAAGGTGACCTCCTAGAAATTAACTTTGCATGGATGATTTAATCTGATTAAGGGTCAAGGAATTCAAATCTGAAAGAATTAGGTGTTGGTCGGCATTATTGACCAAATTACAGGCTGTTGAACTTCATGTGTTTATGGATAACTAATTAATTGAGACGAACTGGGCTATTCTCAATATTGCCATTTTTACTTCTATTATACTTAGGCTTAGGCTTAGTATATCTGAAAAGGTGTTTAAAGCTGCTTAGGTTGAGGTCGCTCCCGCTCAGGTTGATGTATAGATGCTTATGTCTTAGTATATCCGAAAAGGTCTTTAAAGCTGCTTAGGTCGAGGTCGCTCCTGCTCAGGTCAATGTATAGATGCTAATACTTAAGTACAAATTTTACAAAAAAACGTGATTTTATGCCTTTTCAAGCAAAAATCTATAACGCAGATGTTGAAACACAATCTATCAACCATAAGAGTGAAAAAAATCCTTGACAAAAATTTTTTTTCAAAATTTTTTTTTCACTCACATGGTTTTCCGACAGTTTTTTCGACCTCTAAGTTAAAGATTATTGTTTGAAAAGGCATAAAATCACGTTTTTTTGAAAATTTGACAAGGTCAATTTATTCTCAATATACTCCCAGAAACTGTTTTTTCAAATAATGTGTATTGTAAACAATGCGACCTCTTTAGCTTAGGCCCTTGAGCAGTATATGTAAAATTATCTGTTCTCTGTTCAGGATAGCCGATTAGTGCCTTTGTATAATATGTTAGTGTAGATACATGCTATAATTTAAATTTCCTATGTCGAAAGAAACTGCCATTGTAAATGTTAGCTCAGGCGAATCCAGCGGTGAAATTGGAACCACAGCACAAAACCGGAGCAAATTTGTTCAAGCCTATTGTAAGGATTGGGAGATATAATGTTCAATATTTAGCCTTGAGTGTCCTTAGGATTAACAGGCAAGAGATCAGAATAAAATAGTTGGGTGAACCAGGATAAATTGGCCTGAGCATGCTTGATATGCATGTGTACATACAATTGTAGATCTGCTGTACAACCACACCTGGGCGTGGTGGGGGTTTGGGGGGGGGTATGCACCCCCAGAAACCAAAGTACCCCCGCAGAAGTCAAAATACCCCCCCAGAATTCAATTTTTGAAAATTTTTTTCGTTTTTTTCGCAATTTTTAGATGCCAATGGATAGTGCTTGATGAGAAACGTCAAAAAATGGTGTTTTTATTGCCATACCACCATTTTTAAGACCATTTTTTGACCTTCAAAAAATTCTTGCACTCCCCCCAGAATTTTCTTGCTGCCCACGTATGTGTACAACCTTTCCTGCAAAATCTGAGCCAAGAGAATTTTCAGGAGAATCAAAATATTTTCAGGAGAATTGCAGGAGAATTTCCCCCAATTTTACCCCTGTGCAGGAGAATCTGAATTTTGGGACCTGGCAACACTGAATCAAATTCTTTAGTTTTTAATTATCCCTCATATTACGCTTCACAATTCCCATTAAAAAAGTTACGATCATCATCATCATAGGGAATGTCAGATAGATCATTAAAAAATTCTTCATAACACTCCGGTAAGATTGCTTCCAATAGATCGATGACTTGAATCTTAGAAATCGATTTCCATAAACTTTTTCCATATGTACTCAAACTATCAATCATGCATGTGATTGCTAATTCAATTGGAATCTCTGGGTTGATTAGAATATTCCATACATACTTATACAAAAATTGATCATCAAAGCCAGGAGCCATGAATGCCAGAGACGTCAAGTATGCTTGTGTATTGTTTGAAATGGTAGGCCATATTCTAGTAAGTAAATTTCTTCTTTCCTTATTTTTGTCAAAAGCAGCCACATTTTTACCTCTTGGTAGCATTCCCTTAACTCTGTGATAAACTTTTCCATATTATCTATTAATTCTTGACCCATTCTTAATTATAATATATGCATGCTTATAAATATATACTAAGTAGCCCAAATTATTATTAATACATTATTATATCAAAAAAAAATAAAACTATTCACTCATGCAGTTTTCAATTCTTTATTTCTTTCCATTACAATAAGCATTGTTAAATGATCATTTGAAGGAAGTAAAGTAGGAAATTCAGCATCAAATCCTAACTAAGAATTTTCAAGACGCCCAAAACACCATGCCATTGGTTATTGTCTTTCTGAACATTCAATTCTTTTAAATGTTTATTTTCATTTTTAAACGAGTCTAAAATATTTTGAAAATGTCTTTTCTGACATTCTCTCACCAATATTCTTTCAGCAAGATCTAATTCTTCAATTTCTAGTGCTCCACATCATTTTATATCATCTAAAAAATTATCATTCACTTCCAGTTCTTTGACTTGCATCAACTTCATCTTTATAAATCAAAGGACATATACTACAACTCTTAAAGAATCAAATATGCAAGCTAATTGTCGAAGAACAGATCTTTTTGTGCATACTTCTAATGATTTATTTATATCAGTGCTTTCTGAGGGAAGCATTATTTTAATCAAATCACTATCATGATTCCATTCTAATACAAGGATTTTTGTAGTATTTCCTTCAATCTTATCAACATCGTTCATAATATTTAAAAATTCAACAGAATTAGAATTCCATTCTTGCAGATTCAGCCCTGCTTCTTTAAATATTTGCTTTAATTCATAATAAGCTAATTTAGCTTCTTCATTATTCTTTACACCAAACATTAAGTTATCAATGTATAAATTTTTTGAAGCTCTTAAAGCTACTTGTGTGCCTTTCTTTAATAGATGATGTTGTAAAATTGTATTCAAAATGAAAGGACTGCAATTTAAGCCAAAAGGAACACAACTGAAACAATAAATTTCAGTATTATTATCCAAAATTTTCATTTTTTGGATCTTTTAATCATAAAAATCGAGTTATATCTCTATCCTTTTCATGAACACCTATCTGTAAAAATGCTTTTTTGATGTCTGCCATTATAACAATAGGATTCATTCGAAATCTTATCAACATGCCACATAAGTCGGGCATGATTGCTGGACCGGGATATAAGCAATCATTTAGACTAAGCGCATCTTTTCTCATTCTTGCAGATGCATCATATACAATACGTACTTTAGTGGTCATTTTTTGCGGTGTAATTACTTGATGATGAGGCAAATAATGCTTTCTAGTTTTAGGACTGTCATCTAAAACTATCTCAATTATTCCATTTCCCAATTGTTCATCAATAATTTTTGAATATTTCTCTAATAATTCAGGATTTTCATAAAATCTTTTCATGACCGATTTTAGTCGTCCAAAAGCTAAGCCAAAATTATCGGGAAGATCAATTTCATTAGCAGCTCTCCAGGGCCACGACACATAGTATCTCCCATCAATAAATTTAATTGATTTATTAACTAATGCCAACGCATTTTCTTCATCATGCTCATCAGGATTATCTGTTATCCCTACAGATTCTAAATTCCAAAGTGATTCTATACTAATCAAATTTTCTTCAGCTTTTTTAGTATTAATTGTGACTGCACACAAACTCAAATTAGAATTTTCATCACAGTTATAAATATTCCTTTTTCCTGAGATTAGAAGTCCGATTTTTGTATCAATCACATATAATCCTGACGGTAGCCTTCTGCTAATGGCTGTTTCCATTACTTCCCAAAATAATCCATGCCAACTAATATATCAGGTTCTATCATATTAGAATTATAATTATGAAATATTAATCCACTATTTTTTAAAAATTCTTGGTCAATATCATTTAACTTTGCTTGTTTAATTCTTTTGGTCAAAATGGGCACAGAATTAACACAAGTTTCTTTACTTGATCCATTTTGAAAATACAATTTGAAATTGACTACCAAGCTATTAATTTTTTGAGGATATTTTGAGCCAAAAGTGAATACAGACAAAATTTCTTTATTTTCAGTCTTCAATCTTAATTTCTCTTTTAATTTATTTGTGATGTACGTTTTCATACTTCTTGTATCAATAAACACATTAGCAAGCACTTTGTGCTCTGTATTAATCAAATCACTAACTAGTTCTTGTGCTATTAAGAGTGTAATACTATCTGTCATTACATCAAGTGATTTCATAGTGTTACCTGATACTGTAACCGGTATTTGTTCTATAACTTCATCAAAAGGCTCAAAGCTTTCACTCTGAAGATTAACCAAAGTCTTAAGGGTCAAAATAAATTTATTTACATCAGCATTATTGCTTTTTCTTTGAAGCAAGTTTTCTCTATCATTTAATGTAGAGCGTTTATCACACAATGCTCTGTTATGCATACCAGAACAATAAACACATTTTTTTCTTAAGCTGACAAATTTTTGAACTATGTCCCGCTCGAAAGCATTGGAAACACAATTTTTGATCAAAAATTCTCTGCTTTCTTTGATTAATGTATTTATATTCAGGACAATTGTCATTATAGTGATCACCCTTACAAAAAACGCAAGGGAAAATTTTCATTGACATGTTTTTTGTATTCTTAATTTTATTCAAAGTTTTGAATTTTCTTTGTCCAAAATTCTTTGTTTGAGCAGCAAACACATCAGTAGAACCACCTAACTGTTTGTTTACTCGTCAAAAATTATCATTTTTGGATGAAACTTGTTTTCTTTCAGCAAAATGATCCGAAATTTGAAATGCTTGTTCTCTATTGTGAAGTATCAAATGCAAATTTTTACTCAATGATTCAATTTCCCAATAATCATCATTATTTTTCAATTTTCCGAGCTCAATTAAAAATATCAGTCGGAATTTTTTTCAAAATCATTAATACTAGCGCAGGTTGCGTTAAATCTTCATGTAATGATTTTAATTGTCATGTTATACAATCTATTCCTTCAAGAGCACGACGTAAATCAAAAGTCTTACTAGTTGATTTCAGCATAGAACGAAGTTCCATATATAATGCTCGCTTAATTACATTATTATCACCAAATGTTTGCTTTAAAATTTCTATAGCATCCTTATATGTATTATTAGTGACTGCCATTCCTTCAACTGACTTTTTTGCAGCTCCCTTTAACGCACTCAGTAAATAATCAAATTTCTGAACAGGAGGGATGTCTTGTTTATTTACTGGGGCTTCAAAAGAGTCCCAAAATTTGATCCACTTTAGTGGATTGCCCGCATAAGTGGGCAATTCAAGTTTAGGCAATTGTATACGCATTGCTATTGGCTCTGAACTATAAGTTGATAAACTAGGAGCAATAAAAGGAGCTTGACCTCGATTTGTTAATTGTAATTTTGAAATAGTGTCCTTAATTTCAGATAGATAACAATCAAGTGCTTGACATGCTTCTTTTCCTTCAAAAATAAGTTCCACAAAATTATTTTCTTTTGAACAATATTCCTTATATATGTTTAACTCTAATTCTAAGTCGATATCATTAAGAGACTGTTGGAGGGCATTCCAGTGGGTATTCTGGGTCTCCAAAGTTTCCACTGAATTCCAAATTTTCTTGAACATATTTTTAAACATATATGCACTGTTTTCTAAATTTTCAATATTTTGTTTGACTGACAACACAGTATGACAAAGCTTTGCATTGTGGAACAGTTGCTCTTATTAATACACTGTCATTGGGATATATTAATATTAGGCAAAATACTATTGAACTTTGCGGTTATTGCAAAATGATTATGCACGATCACGTAATATAAAAGTTGCGATAACAAGCCTGGATACAAACGAGTCGTAAGTCGAATACGCCGAATAAACTTCTACATGTAGCATAAGGTTAATATAATATGAGTCATGGGTTCATAAATGTGGGTGGTTACGGCCAATATTTGTTTTGGAGATTCTCAGATAAAGATTGACACACATTAGCTAACCCATGACGAACATGACAAAAACTCTAGATTCAAATCATGGGATGGACACTCGTAGGTTAACGCGTGACTTGCCGTGTTTTGATTAATCATAAGACAAATGAATAAGTTGCAAATTTTGCACTTTGTAGTTTCGCTAATAATAAAACAAATTAAAGAAATGAAACAGCTTCTTTACATTCTTCCCACCCTGAACGTGGACTATGGGGTTGAAAAAGGAAAATGGTGGGTAGCTGCTTCTCGCTTATTCTCATCTAGAATTTCATTAGCATATCAAAATTATTGTACAGTGTGGTCTGAGAGCTAGCTTAAAAAAGGAAGTCAAAAAATTAGAAAAAGCAGGTATAATAGCTAAGCCAATCACCATGGTGCACAAACACAGTATAAGTACGTAAAAAGGACAGCAGTTAGCGCCTATGCAAAGATTTTTGGGCTTTAAATAACGTTACCAAAAAAGATAGTTTTCCTATACCTAGAATCGATAGCATTTTGGATACGTTAAATGGCGCTAAGTATTTCATGTCACTTGACCAAGCAAACGCTTATTTCGCGATACCTATAGCTTCCTCTGATTCGGAAAAACTGCGTTTTCAGCCCCTCAAGGCCTATACGAGTTTAAATTTTTACCTTTTGGTTTGACTAATGCGCCGGCATCCTTTCAGCGCCTTATGAACGTCCTTTTATCCGATTTGCAATGGAATACCTGTTTGGTATATCTAGATGACGTTTTAGTCTTCAGTAAAAATTTTTGCTGAAATGTTACAAAGGCTCGATTCTATTTTAGAGCGCTTGAACAAAGCAGGTTTGAAATTACGCATCAAAAAATGTAAATTTTTTCAGTCGAAAATAAAATTTTTAGGACACGTTATTTCATCGCAAGGTATCTCACCTGATCTGCATAAAATTGAAGCCATCACAGAAATACCGGTTCCTACGTGCCGAAAGAAGTTAAATCATTTTTAGGACTTCCATCTTACTACAGACGTTTTATCAAAAATTGCTCGCAAATATCTTTTCCGCTAACGCAACTTTTGAGAAAGAACGTATCTTTTACTTGGGGATCAGAGCAGCAACATGCATTCGATACTCTTAAGGCACATTTAATCTCAGCTCCTATTTTACAACATCCTGATTTTAATAAGCCATTCATTTTACAGACTGACGCCTCTTATCAGGGGATCAGGGCTGTTTTGAGTCAGGTTGGGGCAGATAATCAGGAACATCCGGTGGCTTACGCAAGTAGAAGCCTCAAACCAGATGAAGTTAATTATGCTGTAACCAAACTAGAAACATTAGCAGTTTTTACTTTCGTCGAATATTTTTGTGGTCATGTTTTTCAGCAAAGCGTAATTGTCCAAACAGATCATAAATCCGTAAAATCGATTTTGACTAAAGAAAACCCATCTGGATGGATAGCACGTTGGGGTTTAGCCCTATCCGCATATAACTTAGACATTCAAGCTCAGAAAAGGTACACAAAATGGCAATGCCGACGTTTTATCAAGATTTCCGAGCAAGGAAAAAATGGAAACAATTGATATAGAAAAATTGATCTCATTTCCAATTAATCAAATCGCTTCTGGCTTAGAGGAGGAATGCTCCAATGCAGATGAACTTAAAAAGAATTTTGCAGAGTACCAAACGCACGATAAACATGTCCAAGAAATTCGCAAACTTTTGGAACAACATAATATAGATGCTAAAAATAATTTTTGTAATATTGATGGCATACTGTATAAACGCTCAGGGAAGTCAGTGAAAATTTTTGTGCCTGACCAAATTAAGCCAATTATTTTCTTGGCCCACCATGATAGCAAATTTGCAGGACATTACAGTGCGCAAAAAACTATCGGTCTAATTAAGCGCAAATATTATTGGCCACGCTAAGATGCAATACAATTACCTATTGTCGCAGTTGTCACATTTGTCAGACAAATAAGTCTGCGCGTCACATTAAGGCCGCTTTGATGCCTATTTTTGTAAATGGACCTTTTGAGAGGGTTGGGGTTGACTGCATTTGCCCGTTACCAATCACTGAAAATGGGAATCGATTTATCGTCGTATTTACAGACTATTTCACAAAATTTACTGAAGCGTTCCCCTCAAACGATATAACAGCAAAAACCATTGCGCGCGTTGTTTTGTAATAGGCATTGTTTGTAAGCATGGGGCGCCAAAAATTCTGCATTGTGATAGAGGATCCGATTTCATCTCGACACTCTTTTCAGAAGTCACGGCGTTATGCAATACACGCAAAGTTCATACCACGCCATATCACCCCATGGCTAACGGCCAAGTCGAAAGGATGAATCAAAATTTAATTATGCGTATTCACATGTATATAGGGGATTTCCACACTGATTGGGACAAATTCCTACCGTACGCTTTGTTCGCTGCAAACGTACACATAAATGACACAACGGGATTTGCACCGTTTGAACTCTTGTACGCTAGACAACCTAGTTTACCATGTGATCAAACTCTAAATTTTCATCCCCCGTTGCACATGATAGACTCAACTAATTATGCTGCAAAAATTAAGCTATTTTTCACTCGAGCTTACATACGCGTTAAAGAAAATACGGAAAAAGCTCAGCAACAGAATGCAGAACAGTATAATGAAAATTTGCGCTAAATTAATTATAGGCCAGGCGATTTGGTCTTAAAACTCGTGCATACAGTAAAACCTGGATTAACTCAAAAGTTTGGACCGAAATTTGTTGGTCCGTACAAAGTTACGCGTACATTATATCCTAATATTGAGATCGAAGATATTACAGAGGGAACGAAAGAAATAATTCATGTAAATAACACTAAACCTTATTTAGCTAGGAACTAAAAGTTAATGAAAGCACACACGTGTATAGCAGTTTATCTGTTTTTTTAAGGTATGGCAGCTCGTAGCGATTGGCATTTTGAGCACATGCCCTACATTTCAAAGGCACAGAAAGCCAAGCTTTACGCAATGCAATTTTGAGCCAGAGCAAACGCATCATATTTCTGAACAAGATTCTTAAAAAAAAGAAGAAAACAAAAACTTATTTGCATTTTTTGTCTTTTTATAAATCAAAATATTTTCACTTATCACAAATTAAACGGTTTTGCAGTAATCCTATACGCATACATATGTACTTATCAAGCATTGCATTAACATTTTGTTCTTTTTTTGGCAAACAACTAAACCGCATTTTCTGGCAACGTTCCAATAAGCCATTAATTTTGTTATACGCGTAAAATTAATTTAGTATACTGTATTACAGTAATCCCAAATTGTCTTCGCAAGTTAAGTGACTATATAGTTTAAGAGAAAAATTGCGAGCCTCATTTTCGAGTGTTGACACCTTTCCGCGTAGGTATATTGTATTTACAGAGAGTAAGTGCAAGATTGCTACCTATTTGGCAGGAAACTATTTTTTTATTATGTAAATGCATGCACCTATGTACGTTTTTAGCTGAGAAAGCGTTTTTCCACATTATAACTATTTGCAGTACATCCAGTAAAAACCAGACAGTACCTACAGCATATTCCACACAGCGAGCAAGAAACATCACTCGTCTTCACATTTTAACATCATCTCCTTTGTTTCAAACTAAGTACCTATATACATAACTGACCACAACTGTCTAATAGCATAAATGAGTTTCAGAGAAATGGGTCAAGTGATCTAATGGCCACCACTTCATAAATCTTTCCCACCGTTTCATATTTGCTTTTAAGATCGAACATGGAGAAAGATAGAAAACATTTTAAGCAATAAAGGACGCACCAAAAATATTGTAGTCTCAGTAAAAATTGTACCTAATGTATTTACATTTTTGTTTCGTTAAGAAATTAGGTGTATTCAACATGCAAGAGAACTGTAGGGACGGTCCTACAAACATATACGTAAAGAATTTATAGCTTCAGTTTTTCTAACATTCTTTTTGTTTTTTTATCGTAATTTCTAACTGCATATTGTTTTCCATATATAGCATATAACATTTAGCCTTTTGTTTTTTTCCAAACGCGTACGTTCATCTTTAAGGGCGAAAATGTTGTGGAAAACATATTATTTCGCATGTTAATCAGCTCACTATGTATAATATGCACAAAATATTAGTAATGTAATGCAACCAATGAAAGAGTGTAAAAGGCGGGCCGGAGAAGGAAGAAACAGAGATAGGCGGAGTCGGAAGAAAGAAGTCTAAAGGGGCATGAGCAGAAGACTTGCCTGAGGATAGGTTAATTGATGATTTTGGTGGGCCTAGTATTGTGCCGTACGGCCCATTTGTTCTTTACGCCAATAAAATCTGAATATTTTCATACTATTTTGTAAGTCTTTGTCCAGGGAGCTAACCATTTAGCTAGAGAATAGTATAGCGGGGCTGACTTGAGAGTTTTTACGGTCAAATTGGGAATAGTAATTTGACAGTCGTAAGTCGAATACGCCAGTTAAACTTTTACATATAGCATAAGGTTAATATAATATGAGTCATGGGTTCATAAATGTGGGTGGTTATGGCCGATATTTGTTTTGGAGATTCTCAGATAAAGATTGACGCACATTAGCTAACCCATGATGAACATGACAAGAACTCTAGATTCAAATCATGGGATGGACACTCGTAGGTTAACGTGTGACTTGCCGTGTTTTGATTAATCATAAGCATATGTGGGCAGCTGAAAAATTCTTGGGGTAGGGGGTGCAAGATTTTTTGAAAGTCAAGAAATGGCCTTAAAAATAGTGGTAGGGCAATAAAAACACCATTTTTTGACGTTTTTCATCAAGCACTATCCATTGGCATCAAAAAATTGCGGAAAAAAACGAAAAAAAATTTTCGAAAATTGAATTCTAGGGTGGTATTTTGATTTCTGGGGGGAGTATTTTGGTTTCTGGGGGGTGCATACCCCCCCCAAACCCCCATGCCCAGGTGTGATCATAAGATGAATGAATAAGTTGCAAATTTTGCACCTTGTAGTTTTGCTAATAATAAAACAAATTAAAGAAATAAAACAGCTTCTTTACAACAGGCTGAACGAAAAATGTCATATTCATTTGCGACATTTCTTGAAGATATTGTATTAATTTCTTTCGAGCTGGCTCAATCATCTGACGAATGAGACATGACTTTGAGACAAATTTATAACTCAAATCACTATTCATATTAATTAATTTATATTTGCTTCAATCTGACCCTATAAATTTAATTATTTCTTACAAAGCCTTTAAAATATTATCTGAAATTGCAATACACTCGTCTGCAATTTCAAAATCAATGTAACAAAAATAAATAGACCAAGTAAGTATAGTTTGTACAATACTTATCTCTTCTAAAAATATGCTGAATACACTCATTCAGTCAGTGATATCAAGTTTTTGATCAGTGTTCACTCTAAGAGCAATGATCGACTGTTAATCTTTATTTAAGAACTATAGTTAATTATTTTGCTTGTCTGTTTATTTATCATGTGACCAATTTTTTTCTCTAGATGAGCTCTAGACTCTATAGTTAATTCTCACACAATAATTCAATATCAATATCACAAAAATAAACAGAATATGCAAGCAAGTCTGCACCTGATATAATTATTTTTTAGAAGCCCAGCCATTAGAGCGCCAATTTATTTGTCATAGAGGGCATAATTTTTGACTACGGTTTTACCTTTGTGGTTCGAATCTACGAGTTTCCAACAAATAAGAATTATAATTTATGTTTATTCTTTGACAATAGATCAGCTCACCTCACCACTGTTCTTCAATATGTTGAGTCTTGTACATAGGCAACCAACGATTTATTTAAAATATTATCGTGCAGATACGAAGTGATACAACCCAAAATAAACGCCTGTTTTTATAGAACTAAATTATGTAAAATGCTTAGTTTTTAATCCAAATCTCATGCCGATGTGAATAATTGTTATAAACAATAAAATATGTGGAAAACATCATAAAATCACACAGTGAAGCAACTTTAATGAGCCAGGAATTCAAATTTCAGTGCTTATTTGATCAGTTCAAAGGTGATTCATGGGAGTCGCATCCATTTTGATCCATTTTGATCCATTAGTGATGAAAGGAATATTTATCGAATTAAATAATATGAATTTGAACATCATCAATAATTTATTATTATCTATTTAGCTTAATGTATGCTTAAACTTGTGATCCATTTTCGATAAAATGAATGAATATCTGATTAATCACTATCATCTACTTTTTAGCAATATGTTATTGAAGAGATAAGATTTATTATTCTTAAAAATAAGCATCATGTCATAACTTTTATTACTATAATTGCGAATAGTTGCAACAATGTGTGCTGCCTCGGGTGTGGGTAACGCATTAATGCAATAGGGACCGACCATATGTGGGCAGCAAGAAAATTCTTGGTGGGTGCAAGATTTTTTGAAGGTTGAAAAATTACCTTAAAAATAATGGTATGGCAATAAAAACACCATTTTTTGACGTTTTTCATCAATCACTATCCATAGGCATAAAAAACAAAAAGATTTTTTAAAAATAGAATTCTGGGGATGTATTTTGATTTCTGGGGGGTGCATACCACGGGCGTGGGGGAGGGGTTTGGGGGGGTATGCACTTCCCCCCCCCAGAAGTTGAAGTACCCCCCCCCAGAAAAAAAACTTTTGCTTTTTTAGCAATTTTTTGATGCCATTGGATAGAGCTTGATGAGAAACGTCATAAAAATGGTGTTTTTTTTGCCATACAACCACTTTTAAGACCATTTTTTGACCTTTAAAAATTTTTTCACCCCCTCCTCCAGAAATTTTTTCAGCCCCCAGAATTTTGGTGCTGCCCACCTATGGTGCATACCCCCAAACCCCCCACATCCAGGTATGGGACCGACTTGTTTCAGCGAAAGTTTTCCGAGTTCCAATTGAATAATAGCCTTATTATTCAGATAAACAATATTAGCAACTGCAAAATTACTTTCATGAGCAGTTTTATCATATTGTTTTTTCTGTTGCTTAGGAGCTTGAGCTAGGTTTTTGCTAGCGATATCATACAAATGGAGAAGCGTCAATTTTAGATCAGTGAGATATTTTTTAGCAACATGGAGAAGATTAGGATTTAGCATGAGATTGTTTATCAACTAAATATTGAGTGGAAACAATGGCTCACAACCATAGGTGGGCAGCACCAAAAGTCTGGGATGGGGGGAATTTTCAAAAGTCAAAAAATGGTCTCAAAAGTGGTCACATGGCGAAAAAACACCATTTTTAACATTTCTCATCTAGCACTATTCAATGGTATCAAAAAATTGCTAAAAAAGCAAAAAAATTTTCAAAATTGAATTCTGGGGTGGTATTTTGATTTCTGGGGGGTATTTTAACTACTGAAGGGGTGCAGACCATACGTGGGCAGCAAGAAAATTCTAGGGGGGGGTGCAAGATTTTTTTGAAGGTCAAAAAATGGCCTTAAAAATGGTGGTATGGCGATAAAAACACAATTTTTCGACGTTTCTCATCAAGCACTATCCATTGGCATCAAAAAATTGCGAAAAAAACGAAAAAAATTTTCAAAAATTGAATTCTGGGGGGGGTATTTTGATTTCTGGGGGGTGCATACCCCCCAAACCCCCCCCCCCAACACGCCCAGGTGTGGTGCAGACCCCCGCCAAACCCCCACGCTTATGTGTGCTCACGACCATACAACATTTCAAATGGTGAAATATTGGTAGATGACTGTAGCATTGCACAATATGCAAATAACGCAAATGGCTAAAATTGTTCCCAGTCATACTGATTTCTTGCGCTTTATTTAGAAAGTTTAGCAATGTGAGTGTGATTATAATGTTCAACTAGTCCATCACACTGAGGGTGGTACAGAGTAGTAAAAACGTTTTGCACATTTAGCAATTTGCTAATTTCCAGAACAAGGGCTGATGTAAAATTTGAACCTTGATCTGTTAAAAATCTTTTGGAACTACATGTCGGGGGATAACTTCACGCAGTAATAAATTTGTGATAGTGGATGCTTTAATATCAGATACCGCAAACCAAAAAGTTTGAGTAATTGTTTGTTCTATATATCTTTAAAATGGCAGAATTTGCATTAAGAATGTAAAAATGTCAAATTTTTCAGGCGCTTTGTGCCATTTTGAGACAATTTTAGTAATTTTTGGCATCAGAAACCCAGAAATTAGCTAAAATACACTACCGAAGATTGATAACCCTGTTTTACCATACTAAAATTGCAACTGTACTATACTATAATACACAAAGATTTGCATGTACAAAATGTACAAAGACTTTTGGGGACAATTTATGCACATGTACAAATGGACTTTGTACAAAAAACACTGCTTTTACCTAGATAAGCTTGAACCGGCAATTTGGCGGTCAACGTGCTTTTTGTTGGTACACTTGCATCCTTCTCAAACATATCCTGTAAAAAATAATTCAATAGCCATGATTGCATGAACAGCATGGAAAGTAAATCAGGAGAAAACTGAACAGTTCCTAGAAATGGTTAGAAAGTTTTCCAATAGGAAAATATCATTTCCACACTTTTTCTGTGTCCTTCATTATGAAAACTGAAAATTTAGGCATAAAATCTTTGCTTTTAGTGTTTTTGAAATGCAGCTTGTCTGAAAGTGCTGTTCATACTTTCTTATATTATTCATTATTCAAGATATTCCCGTTTTTTCAGGAAGCTGTGATTCTCGAGGAGCAAGCAAAAATTTGGCAGGGGTCAAAAATCATAACTTCTTGACCTGTACATGCGTAATAGGAATGATTCGTTAGCCTATGCTTATATTCAAATGATGGGCAGATCAACAGCATAGATGGGGAGAGTGGTTTTTTAAGGAGAAAACTGAACATTTCCCATTTTTTGTCATTTTTTCTTAAGTCGCCTGACAGTACTCTAATTTTCTGATCTCCAGGGGTTCTACCCATGCATGGGCAGCACTAAAATTCTGGAGGTGCAAGATTTTTCAAGGATCAAAAAATAGTCTTAACAATGGTAGTATGGCAAAAAACACCAATTTTTAACATTTTCATTTAGCACTATCCATTGGCATCAGGAAAGTACAAAAAAAAAAACAAATTGAATTCTGGGAGTATTTTGGTTTCTCAGAGGGTGCATGCATACCATACGTTGGCAGCAAGAAAATTCTGAGGGAAGGGGTGCAAGATTTTTTTAAGGTGAAAAAAAGGGCCTTAAAAATGGTGGCATGGCAAAAAACACAATTTTTTGACGTTTCTCATCAAGCACTATCCATTGGCATCAAAAAATTGTGAGAAAAACAAAAAAAATTTCAAAAATTGAATTCTGGGGGAGGGGGTATTTTGATTTCTGGTGGGTATTTTGGTTTCTGGGAGGGTGCATTGCATACCCCCACCCCCTCATGCCCCCCATGCCCAGGTGTGTTGCATACTCACGCCCAGGTGTGGTTATACCTCCACAACCTCTATGCACATATGTGGTCAGCATTAAACTCATAATAGCAACAAAATCATCCAAGTCAAGTCTGCACTATTTATTTGCTCCTTTGATGTCTACATCATCCAATTTTAGGAGGACAGAACACTTCCTGGATCAGCTTGAACTTGACCAATATCTCCACATTCGTATTAAAGGCATTTGGCCGGATTCTGGGGTCAAGCACTGTGGCTAAACAACAATGATCATCTTGTAGCACGGATTCCATTCATTGTTCAATACCTGAAAACACACCTTGCTTAATCAAATCCACTAACTTGAATGTTTCAAAACTCTTCCTCCCAGAAAATAAAAATTTCTAAAATTGCCTCAAGCAGCTAAACTACACTTTAACAAATTAAATAAATCAGGAAATTGACCAAAATAGGAAAAACAATGAGAAAGTGCTTGAAATTGTGGACAAAAACAATCAATTTCCATCATTTTATTCAATTTAATTTTGTATTTCTTAAGCCTATTTCCCATGAGGGGTTTCATACCTATATGGGAAATTGATGCATTTTAGCCCCTCTGTTACATGTGTGCAATGCTATGCCTAGGAGATATTTATTTGGCAATTTATCTGCTTTCTGTTAAACATGGAACAACTTCGCAGTCTGTTCAAAATATATAGGGGAAAATTGTGACATATAACTATTGTTTATTTTATCCTCTCCATTGTAGCACTACTTTTAGATCTAAAATTAACAAACAATTTTATCAGTATGTTTTTAAATGTTACCTCTCTAATTTTTTATATCAATTACATTTTCCCTATTTTTATGTTTTATTCCCTGCAAAAATATGCTAACATGCACTGGATGTCCATCATATATACATAGACAGCGGCCAGAATGGGGTGGATACTTTTTCAGAAAAACTGGAATTCCGGTCCAAAACTTAATAGAGAGCAAGAAACATTGGTTTTGGTGCAATTTCATTTCTCTGCATCATTTTTCATTGAAAAGTTTATTTAACATTTTCAAATTTGTAATTTTTGTTCAGTTCCCCCTCAGGGAATTTCCCCTATCCCACTTTTTCTTACCCTGAGTATTTATTTCTCTAGCAAGTGCTGCATACCCCCTACCCCAACACTCTTGCATTCCGGGAAAGAATTAACGCTTCAACATTTATTGTTGGGCTTGTTTCGGGTAGTCATTTTTGATAATTTGTTTTTTAAGGCTGTGCTTGAGGACCACAATGAATGGTATCATTTGCCTAATGGTTGCAAAGTTAGAGCACAATTTCCTGGTGGCTTTTTGAACAGGGCAAGCAGGGCCATCACATGTTTGGCTAACTGTCATTGGTCTTCCCTCAAATGACTTTTGTTATTCTTTTCTTCTAAAAGAGCTGCCAAAATGGGAATTCTTTGCTCAACAAGGTGTTTGAGCATATAGTAGTTTGTATTCCACCAGGTTGGCTTTAGCCTGTAGCAAAACGTGATGCTTGTCTTCCGAGATAATGAATTTTTGGCACTGCTTTAATGTATTGGTGGCTTTTGGAGAATGCTTAAAGTGGTCAACAATATGTTTTGCCGCAGCTAACATTTTGCTGTTGGGCTGCTCGCCCTTCAGCAAACCATTGTTTACAGCATTCTGAATAAGGTGAGCAAGGCATTGCATGCTTGGTAAGTTAGCCTGGCGCAAACCACAGATAAAGTTTATACCACTATTGCGCACAATCAAGTGAAGCTTTTCCAGTATGCTGGCATCAATCAATAAGCTTACAACTTCTTCCACAAGATTTACATCCATATGCTCCCAAGGGAAGTTGGAACAGGCAATAATTAATTCACGGCGCTGAAATTTCTCATATATGAAATGACAAGCGAGACTGCAGTAGGATTTGGTGGAATGCCACGACCAAATATCACAGGTGACTGAAAGAAATTTTCGACTTTCAGGATCTCACCAACTTTTTCTTTAAGTTTGGCATACATTCCTGCTAAAGCTGACATGTGTAAAGCAGCGGCAACTAGTACACTTAAACTTGGGTTGCAGGTGTTTCCGCTACTTGATGAATCATAATCCTCAACAACCGACAATGGTTGCTGGTAAATACATATGAATTGGCCTATTTTTTGGATAATACTTTGAGATTTATCATTGTTGATATCCCACCTCCTGACAAAATTTTCTTCAAGCATCAAATGTGTTTGTTCCTTCCGCTTCTGCTCTTGTTTTACAATTTCTTTGACTTGGTTTGCTTGTTTAGAAATTAGCAAAATTTGGTTGGATGGGTAGACAAGTGCTTTTCATTTTCATTCAAGCCAAAACTGCTGCTGTCCTTGCCTCCTCTGCTTATTAACTTTCCACAAAAATTGTATAATACATTTAATTTATCCTTATCATCTATATTATAGAATTCCCCAAGCTGTGACGACTTTTTCATTTACTGACATAATGAATAGTGAACACCAATAAATCTCTTTGAATTAATATAATAGTAAGCTGCTGTAAAAAACCAATTTAAGTAACATAGTAGTAAAAAGTATTTAAGCATTTCTAGGAACAATATCCAGACCAAACACATCCGATGAAATGCTAGTATATAAGTACACAATATATGTTACATACCATACATACTGGTACCGGTACCAGTACTCAGTGCCGGTACCAGGGTATTGGTACCAGCTGGGAATGAGGTACTGGTGCATCACTAGTTTCTGCTGTCAAAAATGTTGCTATTAAAAAATCTAGAGCACAAGTTTTCAAAAATTTTGGTGCTTCTTGACAAATTCTTTTCTATCATAGTTAGAGTCTCCAATGTCAAAATGCTTGCTGCTGAACAAATCTAGAGCGCAGATTGTCAAACATTTACAGCACTTGACACCAAATTCCTTTTAGTTT
Organism: Mermis nigrescens; assembly: GCA_036768485.1. Classification (NCBI taxonomy): domain Eukaryota; kingdom Metazoa; phylum Nematoda; class Enoplea; order Mermithida; family Mermithidae; genus Mermis; species Mermis nigrescens. The sequence continues at coordinate 1,734,800 of JAVLUZ010000275.1, forward strand.
TTCAAAAAATTCTGACACTTTGCGCTAAGACAATCTTATTTTACAGTTTCTACTGTCAAAAATGTTTGCTTCTGAACAAATTGTGAGTGCAAATTTTCTAAAAATCTTTGGAATTTTGTGCCAAAATTAAACTTGCATATAAATGTTCTTCTTTTCAAATTTGTATGGTGCTTTAAACCAAAATCAGTCAATAATGTAATCCTTTCTTTATGCTGCTCATTTTTTATATGAAAATGGCAGGGTTTTTAGAAAATTTTTGGTGTTTTGTGCAGTAAAAGGTCACTTTACATATCAGCTGTTGATGAGATATGAATTTTTATTTCTACACCGGAAATTTCCTGCTTTTAGAACAATTTTCCAATATTTCGACCTCTCCAATCTCTTAATGTTTGATTTTGCTGAGCCCCTATAAAATGGCCATAAATGGTCATTTGCCTCCAAAATTCTCAGCTGTTACATGTCAGGTTACTACAGTCTTGGCAGTGGGCACATAAATTGTATATCATTTGTACTGCAGCCACATGCCAATAAAAAAAGCAGATTATATCTATTTTGATTTCTAAGCATTATTTTGTATGCACTCATTTGAGATAGTTGTTTACAAATAAATTTAATCCAAAAATAATTTAATATGTGTAAGCAGGCTGCAACTGACATAAAAACAATTAGTAATATAATTCATACAAATTTTCATTTTGTTGATAACAATGACTATCCATGTCGTTTTCACTATACAATAAATAATTTCGAGGTTTTTGAACTTCCCTGAGAAAACTGGAAAGATTCAGAACATGACGCATAGCTCATTAGAAAGAGCATTAATTTTTCTAGCTATTTACTGCAGAAAATTTTGAAAGATGTCAGAAACTCACAGAATAATAGCTGAAAACATCAAAAGCTACAGTATAACACAGCCTTCCTGGCGGTCATATTAAAAAACCGGAATTCTTTAGTAAATCAGACAAATAGGATATCATTTAAACGAGCTTTTTTGGACTTTCTGAAATGTGCTTAAACATTGAAAAATATGAAAAAAGCATGAGTAAAATGCATACCTTATGGGGGCAGCCATATTGTAAAAAATTGAATTGAAATTGCAGGATGAACTATCAGAAACACGAAAAACAAAAAGAGTGAAATTTAGAGCACAATGAATATCTAACTATTTTGCTATTCTCCAATATATAAAACTTAACCTGTATACTGTTGTGATGCAGCAAAGTATGATCACAATTTTGATCCTAGCATACTGTAGACATAAGCTAGCTACTTTTTTTGGCAAGATAGTTATATTTTAAAATTGTCTATCTAAAACACTTTATTTCATGAAAATCTGTTCAGTGGTTCTTGAGTTCATCTCAAAAAAAGCTCACTTTATTAAAATGACTTATTGGATGGTGAGCAGGTTCATCAGCCTTGAACGACTCTCAAACTGTAGGCATGTTATAACATAAAACATGGACTAATTTTTGAGCAAGCTTTATGAATTGTGATCATTTATTAGTATTCATTCTTATAACAAATACTAGCGGATCAAAAGTTATACTCATAAATGTACTCAAATTCTCAAATTGTGTGAAAACAATGTGTATCTTCATGATTCTTATGTGTATAATCTTCATTACCTACAAGGAATAATGGAAAACACATAAGCAATGGAAAGAAAGTTACTGTTCCAGTGCAATAAAAACTAAACATTTCACTTTTTTCTGACAAATAAACATTTTAAAACATCAAAAACAATTGTTCTGCTTCTGTTTTGAGTGTGGACTGATTATATTTCTATCAAAATATAATTTTATGGAATTGTGACAAGTTTGTCATTGATTGTAGTCCTAAGTGCCATATATTTAATCCAAATCCAAGATATGAATTGACTGCCAGATTGAATATCAGCTGACACTGAGTGAAGGAGAAGTCCGAGCTTGGGATCAAAATGATTTGAATGCAAATAAATGTTTTATGCTTTATAATGAAAATGGCTTATTAATTTTTGCATCCAATTTGGATTGATAGGATGTAACATGAATCCAAACTACTAGATAGCTGATGGAACTTTTGCAATGACACTGGCAATATTTGCTCAGATTTACACTTCATCCAACCTTTTATCTACAATGAAGGTGAATTAATCATTGCGATCATTCATTCATTCATATGATAAATACAGAGTGGCTCAAAATGGCTGATGCTCCTGTTTTATTTTTTGTCAAACACTTTTTGCACTAGATTTGTAAAACAACTTAATTTGTACAAATTCTTGTTTTGTTTATGCATAAAACCCTTAGAATGAAGTTTGATGGTCTAAAAACTTGAAGTCTTCCACAGAGGCGGATCTTGATTCTCTTAAGGGAAAGGGGTGACTCCACTTTCCCGGAAACAGTCAAAAATAGGTCCACAAACATGCCCTTTACATGTAAAACAGCAATTTTTGGCGTTTCACATTGTCTACTTGTTTAAAATCACATTCGAAGCAACTCCTTTTTGAAAAATTTTAGAATTTTTGACAATTTTGTGCTGAAAAATCACTAATTTTCTGTAGCTTTAGCGAAAAATCCAGCACTAAGTGCCAAAAAATTGATGAAATTAAGACTGTAGGATGTTTGGGAGCTTGATTTACTGCTCAATTTCCTGTAGTTGTAGCATTTGACATGGAATGTTAGAATTTTTTCTGAAAATTATGCTTAAAAATAGAAGAAATCCAGTCTGAAATAGCTGTATGTGCTTGAACATATTGTTAAAGCTATTCCATGTGCAAAAAGTGGCTTCCAGGTTGCAAAGAAAGTAAATAAATGTCATTGATAGGTACTATCCTAGAATAATTTGAGAAATTATGATCACTGATAAGAACAAATTATCGCAAATTACATATTCATTCTTTACTGTCATGATAAGCATGATATCACAAAGTGTGAAATTTTATTATTTTAAGATTTATTAGCAACGTTTTTCTCTCTATTTTTACTCGGCAATCAACGCTCCTATCTTTTTACTTTTCACAGGTATGCCAAACAACTGTCTCTCTATTAGCACATAAACTTAAGTATTTGTTGTATAGATTGTATGTACAAGATTAAGTGCTCTCCAGGTAAGCTTTTAATCTAAGAATTAACGTGATGACTTGGTCTGATTATTTTTGTCAATGCATGCCAGATATGTGTGTGTGATGTACTTCAAATACACGTGTTCACTTAAATTTGGGGTTATTATTGAGATTTTTGTCAGTTAAGTAAAATTGGAGTTTGGTGCCTTTTTTTCACTCTGATAGTCAAGTCATCCGCCGTTAGTAGCAAAGATATGAGCCACTTAAGTTAGCAAAGCTTCTAATTAATTGAATTCTAATAGTTTCATTAAGCAAAGAATTGATAAGCCGCACTCTGGACATGAAGATATTACGTTTATTGCAATCAAATTAAAGAAGGAAATTTGGCGTTATCCTTTACCTTACAAGTGGTGAGACTGCAAAAAGTGAGTTAATTTGATTTTGTTTGGTTTTATTCAAACTCTTAATATGAAGTGGCTACTTTAAATTCTGATTCACGCAGATCTAGATCAAGAGTAACAATTAGCCAATAATTTTGTGATATAATAGAACAAGCTAAGAAAAGTATAAGTGAAATGTCAAAATCAAAAGATGCCCAACACTGATGCAGCCTTTCTTAATCACACTTTTAAGAATGCTTTACAGTCTGGAATAGACCCTTCAACACAGAAAATGAATGCACTTGATTCAAAGGTGGAAAATTGGGTTGAACTCCCAATGAACAGGTCAGAAGGCCACACCTCAGTGCTAATTTGTACTTATTTTTACAACCTCCAGCCCAATTTTCAGGAGCTTTTGAAAAATCTTTTTCTGACTGCGTCAAAAAGCTTGATGAATTTTTGATTCCGCAAGGCATAACTGAACGAGACAATGGATTTAAAATTACATTTTTGGAAACCAATTTAAGCGGAGATGCATTAGCCTTCCTATAAGCAAATAAAGCAGCAAGGAAATCCACCACAAACCTATGCCAAAGTCATACGGGAACTCAAAACATGGTTTCCAGATAGCTGCAACAGCGATGTTCATTGGCTAATAATGTATGATAGAAAACAGAAAAGTTCTGAATCAGTTCTTGAATATTTACAGAATTTAGAAAAATGTAGCACAAGCTGCATATTCTGATTTAAACAAGGCAGCATGTGATAAAATAGTAAAACCAATGTTTCTTTAAGGTCTGAATCATATAATTTGTGATGGTTTAAAATTCCATGATTTTCAAACACTATCAAAAGCACTCAAGGCTGCACAGTACATGGAATCTCAGATATTACATGAAAATTTGTCAGTGACAAACATAGGTGGGCAGCACCAAAATTCTGAGGGGGTGAAAAAATTTCTAGGGGGCTGAAAAAATTTTCAAAGGTCAAAAAATGGTCTCAAAAGTGGTTGTAGGGCAAAAAAACACCATTTTTCGACGTTTCTCATCAATTGCTATCCAATGGCATTGAGAAAATGCATAAAAAACAAAAAAATTTTTCTGGGGGGGGTATTTCAACTTGGGGTGCATACCCCAAACCCCCATCCCTCATGCCCATAGATGTAGTGAAAAATAATACAAGTATTTTATCTTATTCAGGTTTGATGGATAGACTCAGTCAGCTCGGAAGTTAGCTTGATCAATTTATTCCGCAGCAAACTACAAGGCCAATGACAATGACAAATGCAAGATGTTAGTTCTGCAATTTTGCAAAAGAACCAACCATTCTACAGAACAGTGCAGAAAGATTCAAAATTGTCAGTGGAATGAACAAACTGCTCACTGTCCTCCACCACAAAGCCACCCATATCCAGGTATGACCAGTAATAATCCCATAGAGCGCCAAAATACTAATGCTTTCAATATGCATGGTAATTATAATAATGGACAAAATAATTTTAGACAAGCAATGCATAATGCATGACCAATCCAAAATGTTACAATCCATCCTGTGCTTCAGAATCGTAATACAAATGCTCAAAGTTATAATTATCAATCTTCTAATTTTAATTCAAGTAATTGACATGTAAAAGCTAACATGACGACTGAAATTAATAGAAAGTCAGGCCACATATGAACGTGATGATGCTAATCTCATTGATACTAACAAAGTAAATGAAAAGTGTACATCCTTAAAAGAGTAACCAACTGATGACACTGTTACAGCTCTTGTCAAGTTACTTTTTGATGTCTGGCGAGAAAAGAACCATAGCTTAATTTACTGACTTTATTAATTAAAAAATAAAGCGAGTAATGAAGAAATTTCTATTGATTGATGATTATAGCAATAAATGAGTACGTAATTTACCATTTCAACATGGACGATTTTGTCTGCAACCTGGTTTTGAGTAGATTTTTAGTCGGGTTTGGTGGGTAGATTCCTCGATTTTCCATGAGAATGCAGGTATAAGTCGAGTTTTATTCTGAATTCTGAGTTTTTGAGTTATACACAACTGCTTGGCTACGAAGTCCTAAGACAGACTAACTCCACTTTGTTTAATTTTTTCTAATTGTGTCTGATCCTATTTTTACGCCTCTCTTCTTCAGGAGGGCACCTGGGCAGCCCTGGCTGCAGGCTGAATACGAGGCATTTTAAATTTCACGTGTACTAATTCATGCTCTTGCCTACATAATAGCTCGAGTTAGGTACTTATTTTTATCAATCCAATTTGCGCATCAATTAAGGCTCTAAGCATGCGAGTACGCTATCCGTCAAGTACTGTAAGTATTACTGTATGTTGTGCCCGCTGTTGATGAATGACAGCTGCTGCACACATGTACAATCAACTTTTGTCTGTTGCATGTGATATGCTGAGGTCAGGGGTTGCGAGGCAATTTTGACTATGCTTACAAAAAGTTTGGAAATGCGGACAAAAAAATCAATGACCTTACTTAAGAAAAATTAAAAGTATCTGATAATTCATTGAAAACCTGCTATATTGTGATTTTATCATTTTGCATGACATACCATCCCATCAAAAGTCGGACATACTCATTTGACGTTGGGCTGGGCGCAAGTTGTATTTGTGTTGATCCTCTGTCCTTGTCTTGTTCATGTCTGGCAAATTGTCGATGCTGTCCTCGGTCGCCGGCTCCTAATGGGCTGAGCTCTGATGGAGCTCGAGCATGGAATGAGGGCAACACCTGTCTTTTCAGGTGTGCCTGGCACAACTTGATTGGTGATTTCCATGTTTTTATTGTGAAACGGTTGTGTTCTATTTATATGTACTGTCTCTATCTGCTTTGGGTTTGAGATAAGCTGAATTTTAACATTAGGGTATTTAACTTTCACCACTTTATAAGGACCTCCAAATGCTGGCAGCAGTTTTTTTGTTAATCTTCGTTTTCCGTACCATACAACTTTGAGCAGAAGATCACCTTCTGTATAGCTAATTTCATTCGCTTTTTTATTGTACTTGATACTGTATATGCGCTGCATTGCTTTGAGTTCTCTCTGAATTAGAGTAAGTGCTGTTGTGAAATGCACTTCCACGTTTTCCGCATAACTGTCAATGTCAATCAGATGAATCGGCTTTTCAAAATTAATTACGCTGCCAACGGGAAGACGGGGTTTTCTGCCAAAAACAAGTTCAAAGGGCGAGTATTTTGTCAATTTGTTCTGATGTATATTTATGGCAAAAACCGCAAAAGGGAGATGAAAGTTCCAATCTGTGTGGTCTGGGTTAACGTACATTTGCATTTGTATAATTAGCGTCTGATTTATGCATTTGATCTGTCCATTACTCATCAGGTGATAGGGGGTCATAAATAACTGTCGGGTATTCATTAATTTGGAAATTTTGTGCATAAGCTTTGATGTGAAATCGGTTCCGCAGTCTGACTGGAGTATGGTGGGCGCCTCATGTCGACATACAATTTTTTTGACAAATAGTTATGCTATCGTTAATGCTGTTATATCAGGGACTGTGAATGCTTCAACATACTTTGTGAAGTGGTGTATAAACACCACAATGTATTTATTGCCTGATTCAATTAATGTTAAAGGACCAACGCAATCTACGCCAACTCAGTCAAAAGGTCCTTTGACCTGAATTGTTTGTAGCATCGCGATGTGTTTGCACTGCAAATGCTTATTTTTCTGACACATCTCACAGGTCTTACAGTACTCTCTGGCATCTCTGGGCATCATAGCCCAGTAGTACTTTTGCCTGAGTAAATGAGCGGTTTTTTGATGGCCAAAGTGTCCTACCAGTTGATTGTCGTGATACGTGTGCATAATTATTTCTCTCATTTTTTCAGGTACATAGATTTTTGCAATTGATTTACATATTTTTCTGAGTATGCCTTCTTTGAGGAAAAACAAGTCTAATTGTGTATTCAAATATTCGATTTCTGTTATTTTACTCTGGGAAAACGGTTCCAAGTTTTGCGCTAATAAGATTTCAAAAAAGTCTGATGGACCTTCTGAGATACTGTTCACGATGGGTTGTTTTCTGACTTTGTGCGCTCTTTCGTATCCGGTAATTCTTCTCGTGTTTTGGGTCTGCACAGGGCAGCAGTTTCAATGTCCATACATGGTTTGGTGTTCGGGTTTGGGGTTCTCAACAGGGCATCTGTATTTTAGTTTGCTGAGCCCTTTTTTGGCCTTATGTCTAGATTGAATACCGCTTAATGTGAGACCCCAGCGGGCTAGTTGTAGGTATGGTTCAAGTGTTCAATTTTTCTAGCACTGCCCATAGGTGGCAGCACCAAAATTCTGGGGAGGGGTGCAGAAATTTCTCAACAAGTTGCATATCTCTACCTGCTGGTAGAGATATGTGCAAAAGTATTTAACAAATTTGACTACCGCGAGTGCCTCGAGTTCTGTTATCGTGTAATTCTTTTCTGTGGGTTTAAGCATTCTACTACCAAAAGCAATCACGTGCTCTTTGCCATTGTCATCAATCTGACTAAGTACTGCTCCTAGACCGCCCCCCAGATGCATTGGTTTGCAAAATGAAGGTCTTATTAAAATTTGGGTGGGCTAGTATTGGGGATTCCGTGAGGGCTTTTTTTAAGGTCAAAAATGCATGTCTCCTGCTGTACACCCCATATAAATTCATTATTCTTTTTCAGTTGTCGGATTAGGGGAGCTGCTTTTGCAGAGCAGTCTTTTATGAATTGTCGGTAATATGATACAACTAGTCCTAAAAAGGATTTTACATCACAAGCATTTTTTGGTGTTGGAATTTTGAGTACTGCAGCAATTTTTTGTGGGTCGGGTTTTATTCCCTCTTCTGATATGATGTGTCCAAGGTACGCTACTTCTGTTTGGCTGAATTTGCATTTATTCAACCTCAATTTCATTTCCGTGTTTTTTGAGTCTTTTAAGTATTTCTTTGAGTCAGTCGAGCAATCATTTTGTGTATTTCGCCAAAGACTAAGATGTCATTGAGGTATACGAGGCACATTTCCCACTGTAAACCAGACAACAGCACGTCCATTAAGTGCTGGAACGTGGCAGGCGCGTTGGTAAGCCCAAATGGCAAAAAATTGAATTTGTACAGCCCTAGTGGGCTACAAAAAGCTGTTTTCTTGTGGTCCTCTTTACTGATCAGTATGGCCCAGTATGCATTTGCTTGGTCAAGACTCATGAAAAATTTAGCGCCCCTTAATGTGTCTAAGATATCCTGAATTTGGGGTAGGGGTACACATCTTTTTTGTGATGCTATTCAATCCTATGAAACCTATGCACATTTAGTGGCTGCCCCCTTTTTTCGCTACTAGGATGATATTTGCACTCCACAGCGATGTGCTTTTGCTTATTATACCTTGATTTTCCAATTCTCTAATATCGGATCAAATTAAATTGCATTCTTTTGGGGAAATTCGAAATGGGCGCTTTCTAACAGGCATACTGTCAGGTCACCCGTGTTTATCTTCTGCTCAATCAGTGATGTTCTACCCGTGTCTTTTTTGATAACCGTTGTCACGCCCGGTAGTGGTCAATATATAATAATCATAATTCATAATAATATAATATACTTTTCCATACTAGGTTACTCCGCGTGTCTATTTGCACATCTGTTGAGCCCTTTATAATAATAATTACTATGCTTTTGGATCAATATACATTTGACCCACTCACCGGGCTGACCTTGTGTTTGTTGTATAGTCACCAGCTCGGACTGAGCTGTCTTATGCGAGCCGATGCAGCTGTATATATTGTCATGCGCACACGCATTAATAAAACCAGTGCTATTGGGCGAACCCAATAGCCTTTATCAGCGCTGACTCATGTCCCTTCAATATATGCGTTGAGTTCCTGCTGTTCTAACGTGCGCATCAGGTGTCAATAGATTACTGTAGTAGCATATGGTGATTTTCCATGACACCGTGTATAATTTTGGAAATTTTTGGGAATCACGAGTAAATTGTTTAAGTTCCTTTGTTCTATATTCTCAGGGATCATGATATTTTCTTTGCAGCCACTCCCAATAATTTTTGATTTCTGTGATTGCTTGCAGGGTGTCATTGCTCACTGTATTGCACGTGGAGTGAATTCTAACATAACTGATTCAAGTATAATTTTACCGGATTTTGGCTCAGGTTCATTACCTGTATTCCAATTTGGCCGTTAAAAATGCCCAAAATACACAATGCAAAATAGACGCTTATATTTTTTGGGTACATTTTCAAATGGAATGAAAATAACAGTTCCTGAGTTTTGATATTTTTTGAGTGCAGGTATGCTGATTTTAACTACAGATTGGGGTTTGAGTAACAGATCGCTTTTGAGTCGTACCTCCCCTCTATTTCCTGGTGGGTTATGCACCATATCCTTGCAATCAAAAACTAATCCATTAAATAGAACGGTCGAGTTTTTCCAATTAAATGTTATGCTATTAAATTGGGCCAAAAAATTAGTTCCAAGTATTAGATCTGCTGCAATTTTCCTGAATCTGCACTAATAATGTTTTGTGTATTCCGCCCATTTCAATCAAGATAAATGCTGAGCTCGACTAATGGTATGGGTTGCCCATTAGCTGCTATTGGGATAAATCTGTGGGCAGGATAACCAGATCAGCAATTTTACGTTCTATATCTGCATCTAAGAGCGAAAAGATGGCTCCGGTATCTACCATAGCCAAAACTTTACAGTAATCCTCTGTTTTTGTGTTAATATGCGGGGTTCGTAATCTGGGTTGTTGAATGCATGCTACTGTTTCCTTTTGGTCGCATTTTTTGGTGATACCAATTGCGAGTTTTCCAAAATTTTCCAAGAAAGTTAGATCATCAAGTTTTTTTGAAATGATGAGACAACGTGGGAAGAAGGCGGGTTTTTCTCCCACAGTATGCCCTCCTGTGTGATAACAATTTGTACAAGTAATACAATAATAAAAACATGCTATCAAAAGAGTGATGTATTGAAGCAAAGACATGTCATCAAACGCTTTATTCAGAAGCGAGTCAAACATCATGCATGTTTTATAATCTAACTTATTTTTCACTTTCACATTCGCTATCACATCTTTCAACAGCGCTTTCTGATCTCCGCTCAGTCAATGATGTGCGGTCTGAATAATGAACATGCATTTGTTGATTGTATTACATCAAGCAAAAATATCATAAGAGTTTTTACTATCGCTTAGCATCACTTCACACTGTAAGTACACAGCTATCTCATCATTTAAAAGACTGAGGCGTTTTCAATTCCTTGTCTTATTTCTGTGGATTGGGGTTTAGCAATTTGCTCAAGAATGCACAACATGCTACGTTTTATGTTTACAAGTTGTGATTCCTCATTTTCCGGGTTGCTGCTTTTTGGGGGTTCGTCAAATTCGATTTTTAATGGGTCCTTGCCCATTAAGTTGGCCCACAGAACTTTGTCATCCATTCTGCTCCATTTTGGGATTCAGTACTGGGACAGATCAAAGTGCCTTTTAGCCCTTTCATCAACTTGTATAACGACCACACCTGGGCGTGGGGAGTTTGGGGATGGGTATGCACCGCCCCAGAAAACAAAATACCCCCCCTTCCCAGAAAACAAAATACCCCCCAGAATTCAATTTTTTGAAAATTCTTTCGTTTTTTTCGCAATTTTTTGATGCCAATGGATAGTGCTTGATGAGAAACGTCGAAAAATGATGTTTTTATTGTCATACCACCATTTTAAAGGCCATTTTTTGACCTTCAAAAAAATCTGGCACCCCCCCCAGAATTTCCTTGCTGCCCACGTATGATAATGACGGATTTTGGGCGGGTTGCAATAAATGAATTTAGCCCTATAAAACGTGTATTTTCTGGGTATTATTAGCAAATTTGGGGTCATTGTTATCAATATCATACATACTGTTTAATTTACATGTGTTTGCATTATTTTGTGAAATTTTCGAGTTAGTAATTAGTTTTTGACTGTTACGTTGTGCGTTAGGGCAGTAGAATGACACTTGGCCCATTTTGTGGTATTTGTTGCAACGCTGGGGATCTGGACAGCTGCGCGTGCAGTGCCCAATTTTATGGCAGTTCTAACAAGGCGCTGTACAGTCAAACATGGCGTGGCTTTTTGTGCCAGAAATTGTGCATTCTCGTCAGTTTAAAGCTGCAAATGTCAGATGTGTGGTTTGTGCAATTGCAGTGTTTGCATTTTGGCAGTTGTTGAGTTGCTTGGTGAGCATGGAACTCAAGGAGTGCAAAGAGTTCACGGAGCTCTGACTTGACCGCATTGAGTTCGGATTGTACGCTAAAATGCGAAACAGTATCAAGATAATCTTTTGTGAAGACGTGTTCTTCACATTCTAATTGCAATTCTACGTAGACAGCAGCCTTCTATGTGTCATCTAAGCTGTTAAATTTGTGGTATTTTATGCTGTCTTGAATCTCCCTTAACATACTTTCAAAAATATAGGTTTTACGATTAAATTTTGGGCATCTTCAGTAAGGTTGGGGTAAGCTGATCTTTCTAATTTTTTTAGTACTGTTATGTACTCATTTATGCTCAGCGCACTTTTGCTTTTGTTTGATTAGCAATTGTTGGTGGACATCACTATCCCAACCAGCTGGAAAATGTTCAAGAAGCATTTCTTTAGGATTCATGTAATCAGTCGGGTTTTTTCTGTGTTTTATATCATTGAAAATTGCTGATGCTGTGCCAGATAAATAAGGCTCCAGGAAAGTCTGACGCATTTCATCATCTTCCGCTGATATACCATTTAAAGTCATAAATTTTTTGAGTTTTTTGAGCCATTTGGAAAGACTTTCTCCCAGAGCCCCTGAGAAAAACTTTGGCTGCCTGATTGGGAGTATGCTATTTGTCCTTATTCCTAAGTGCCAGATTTCGTTTTGAAGAATGCTTTCATTCTGCTTTTCAGATTTAATTTTGGATATTTCATCATTGAGACAATTGATGGCGCGCATTACTGCCACATTATGAGTATTGTGTTCATTATCTGATGACATAATTTTTTTGAGTCACTGATTTTTGAGAATTTTTTACGATCTGCTCAAATTCTTCTGAAAGCGTGAGTTTGTCTTTTTCTGGCTTAGGTTTTCGAGTAGTCAGCTTTAAGCACAATATGGAATTTTTGAGAAAATTGGATACAAGCCTACTTTACGAGAGTCACAGGTTAACAAAAATGTGTGATTGCCAAAAATGTTACAGCTCTTGTCAAGTTACTTTTTGATGTCTGGCGAGAAAAGAACCATAGCTTAATTTACTGACTTTATTAATTAAAAAATAAAGCAAGTAATGAAGAAATTCCTATCGATTGATGATTATAGCATTAAACAAGTACATAATTTACCGTTTCGACATAAATGATTTTGTCTGAAACCTGGTTTCAAGTAGATTTTTAGTCGGGTTTGGCGGGTAGATTCCTCAATTTTCTACGAGAATGCGGGTATAAGTTGAGTTTTATTCTGAATTCTGAGTTTTTGAGTTATACGCGACTGCTTGGCTATGAAGTCCTAAGACAGACTATCTCCACTTTGTTTAATTTTTCTAATTGTGTCTGATCCTATTTTTACGCCTCTCTTCTTTGGGAGGGCACGTAGGCAGCCCTGGCTGCAGTCTGAATATATGGCATTTTTAATTTTTTGTGTACTAATTCATGCTTCTGCCTACATAATAGCTCGAGTTAGGTACTTATTTTTATCAATCCAATTTGCGCATCAATTAAGGCTCTAAGCATGCGAGTACACGATCTGTTGAGTACTGTAAGTATTACTGTATGTTGTGCCCGCTGTTGTTGAATGACAGCTGCTGCACATGTGCTCAATCAACTTTTGTCTTTTGTGTGTGATATGCCAAGGTTGGGGGTTGCGAGGCTATTTTGACTATGCTTACAGAAAGTTTGAAAACGCAGCCAAAAAAAACAATAACCTCACTTAAGAAAAATTAAAAGTATCTGATAATTCATTGAAAACCTGCTATCTTGTGATTTTATCATTTTGCATGACAACACAAATATGCTTTCAAAAATTGACACTGATGATGAGAATTTGATCTTAGAGATAAATTGCATAGCAAAGTGTGAAATTTTATTTTTTACAGAACAACATTGTTTATGCTGCATCCAGAAATTACAAAAGCTTGCAGAAACGGGTGATCTTGGCTCTGGAAGCACTACAGCCTCAGAGGTGAGACCGTCAGCCTCTTAATGCACCGCACAAGCTACTCAGTGTTATTAGGCAAGGAAACCCTGCAGTGGTGGGAAGTGAAGGTCACCCGCTCATTCTGGAGACAAAGAAGAAGCCAACCTCCTTGTGCAAGCATTGATTGCTAGTGCACAAGAAGCTGAAAAGAATGCAGCCAAGACAATGCTCCTGGAATTTGAATTAGATGTACTTGCGGTAGAAAAGAAAGCACTGCTATCCACTGGTGTGACAAAACAGGAAAAACTACGCCACCATGCTGTGCTGATGCGACAACAGCTAGAACAGAAGATTTTGTTCATCTTTTACTATTTGCTTCTGGTCTTATATCTGCAAAATATTCAATTTTTACGCTCTTTTAGAGAAAGAGGCATTCAATCAGTGAAAGGAATTAGAGAAGGACTTTTTGATACAATTCATGATCTGATTAAGATATCTGTTGTGACTATATGTGTCTGTTTGATTCAAAGTCATTTAAATGTTAAACTGATAATTATGTGTTTTTGCAGATGTACAGTGCATATGCAGTATCAGGAGTGTGCAGCAGCTAATAGTGGGCATGCATTAGTTATACCTCATAGTATTCCCAGTACACCCCCTGAAAAGATAGTAGAAGCGCCCATGAAAATTAATATTAGTGTTTTCATCCCTCAGAGTGAGCCACAGTTAGTAAATGCAAGTCATTGCACGATTTGTTCAGGAACTATTAGCACAAATACAGGGTTTTTTGGGTCCAAAGGCATAGTTGCTGATTATAGCGCTCTTGTGCTAAAAACAAAAGTCCAAAAATAATACCTTGAAATTAACTAAACCTGGCTTTTGGTCTACTAATAATACACTAAATGTTGATTTCAAGTGGTGCTTTAGCAATTTTGGCCAGAAAGTTACAAATTTTCTGCTTGAGGAAGGAACCACTGCCTCCTGGAATGGATAATCCCTCATCAGTGACCTAGGCAATGTAGGTAGTGTCAGCCTAATGATGGATATGGTGTAACCACAGATGGTATAATCCTGTGGGATAAGCTGTCTTTTTCAAGAAGCTGTCCCCTCATATTTAAAGAGCAGTATGTAGTAACAATAAGTGGCACATATTTTATCATAGATGAGCTGCAAGGCATGTTCAAAATTGAGAAAAATTACTGAATGTCCTGAAATTATTAAACAAGCATTAAATATGTATCAGGGACCAGTGATACAATTACACAATCATTCATATCCTCATTTTGTTGAAAACAGGACAAAAATTAATAAAAAGTCTTCTAAAGACCCCATTAATGCAAAAATAAATTTTGTTGAGATTGAAATTTTTCAAAATGAGAGCAAAAATTTCTGGCATGTCTGGACAGAAATTTGTTGTAGGGGACAACAACATTTAGATATTACATGGCGAATGCTAAGATTTGATGCTTCTTCAGGCGCAAGAGCTCTCCTTCAACATAATGATGTCACTGCTGATTTTTCTGGCAACGCATTGACAGTCTTGCCCTGTAAGCAGGTCAATGCTACAAAAATTTTCTATGATTAAAAAATTCAATAACATATCTTATAAGTATCTACCACTGCTAATAGATAACCAAGTAATGTTTGTAATGTAAGGCAGTAATGATTTAACGAATTTCAGTCCAAGAGTAGACTGTAATCATAAGACTATTGGCATCTTTAAACATAATCTTCAATGGGCCACTCAAAAAGGTTGCTGCTAATGTGAACTAATTTGTATATTATTCTACTTAATATTATTATTTATCCATAAATATTACTCTGTTTATAATTTTGATATCTAAATCTTATACTTTATCATGAAACGCGTTCAAGTGAGAAGCAAAACCTTTTAGTGTATAGTTTTACTGTAGTAGATTCGTTTTTGCATTGATTTATTCATAAATAAATATTGTATCATATTTTTGCTGAGTAGCCAAATATGGCAACACAGGAGATTATCAGCGACTTTAAAGGTAGAAAAACAAGAGCATATACAGGCTAATAGTATATGAATTGTAGACATACAGACTCCAAAAAACGGGATTAGCAAAAAATTTCAGACACAACATTAAAGCTGATTTATGCAATTTGGAAGCCAGACAGATTGGCTGGGAATCTGGAAATTAACCAAATCTAAATCCGAGAAATACACAAAAATCTGATAAAATAATTATGTATGTAGCTAATTGAAAGGTATGTAGCTAATCCCATTAAATACAGCGGTATGCTCTATAATGAGATTGCTGCAAACAGTTGCAAGCATACGTGGGCAGCAAGAAAATTCTGGGGAAGGGTTCAAGATTTTTTTGAAGGTCAAAAAATGGCCTTAAAAATGGTGGTATGGCGATAAAAACAACATTTTTCGACGTTTCTCATCAAGCACTATCTATTGGCATCAAAAAATTGCGAAAAAAACGTAAAAGATTTTCAAAAATTGAATTCTGGAGGGGGTATTTTGATTTCTGGGGAAGGGGGTATTTTGGTTTTCTGGGGTGGGGTGCATACCCCCAAACCCCCACGCCCAGGTGTGGTTGCAAGACCAAACAAGGTGTAGAAAGTATAGCGGAAGCAATGGGTTAAAAAGGTCTAAGGACAAAGTTAACTTCAAAACAGTAGATATGAAATACGTGCAAATTGCATGCAAAATATATTTATAAACTAATGGAAGTGAGGTTGTTTTACTTCAGTCCGCCAGGATTAAGCTTTCGCCTAATCCTTTTATTCACCAGACTGCCTGACTCCCAAAAACTATAAAAGTTAGATTAAAATAGCAAAAGTACGCAGTCCTTATTGCCCTTTTTATTGAATTGTAACTTGCATGCACAGCTCCTGATTTTTATTTTATGTTTTCGCTCAATGTCCTCAATCTTCCAGCCAACTCTGTTATCCAGACCCGGCTACTTGCAAAACTTGAATCCCGTTTTTGTTCATGACTCACATTACGATTATCTGTAAGTAAGTAATTTATTTCAACAATAAAATTTAAACCATAAATATTGTTGACTCAATGACTAAGGCTACCCAGAACCATTTCAGTTGTGACATAATTTGATGGCAGTGGTGGGATTTTCGCATTTTTTGACTTCAAAAAATTGAAGAGGGACTTCTGTTTCTTTTTGATCCAGAAAAGTTGAAAATTTTCGGGTTCCTGAAGGCTACAAAATTTAAATTTTGCTTTCCTATCAAGTTTGAAAATTGAATTTTTTATACTCTGACACTGAATTTTAGAAATTCTCTTTGATATGTTTGAATTACAACAGCAAATTGGAACTATTTTTCTATTTCTTGAAGGTTGTAGGGGCTGGAATATTGTCCCAGATTTAAGCCTAGCGAGAGAATAGGGAAAGAATCTATTTGCTGATTTTATTTTTGTAGATTAGCTGTGGATATTTCTTGGAGGGAAAGGTGCCGTAGTCCTTATATCACCCAAATTTGAATTACTTGATTTATTCATTTGATTGAGTTATTTTACAAATACACGGGTGCTCTTAGTAGAGTTGAATTGAAATTGAATTGAATTATAATAAAATTTGAATAATATTATTTCCTGACTTCATTATTGTGATTAAAGTCAGAAGACTACATCATATTATAAATCCTTTCTGCTGAATTTGTCCGGCCGGCATACTTCAGCCACACCTGGGCATAGGGGTTTGGGGGTATGCACCCTCCAGAAACCAAAATACCTACCCCAGAAATCAAAATACCCTCCCCCAATTCAATTTTTGAAAATTATTTTCGTTTTTTTCACAATTTTTCGATGCCAATGCATAGTGCTTGATGAGAAATGTCGAAAAATTGTGTTTTTATTGCCATACTACCATTTTTAAGGCCATTTTTTGACCTTCAAAAAATTTGGCACCCCCTCCCCTATTGAATTTTCTTGCTGCCCATGTATGACTACAGCTTGTCCTAAAAATCTTTAAAAATCCCGAGTCATCAAATTATTGAAATGCTTGAATTATTCAAAAGAAATTATTATTAAAATATTAAATTTAATTTAATTATCAGTGTCAAGGAAAGCTGAAATAATAGATAATAATCATAATATTAAATTACGGATTCCCCACCTGAAGAATCCAAGGAACTTAAAAATATGCAGAAAAGTCCTGCAAATTCAGATCTAGAATTATTTGAAAACTTTGGAGATACAGTTTGAGTGCACAGAATTTTGTTTGCAGTCTATCTAAAGTAAAAGTCCTGAATCAATTTTAGACACGTCATTTAAACTTTCTAGATTCACTTTTTATTAATAGCACTTTATGCCCCCCACAAGCTCAAAGTACTCCCGGATTTTCTTTATCTAATATATCAAGACTGGTGGAAGACAGGAGCCTAATTTCCTCGAGTGAAAAAGTCAGAAATTAGAGAATTTTTGACTAAAAATTTAGATAAACCCATTATTCAAGCCATGGCTAATGAAGATAGAGATTAAGATGTTGCTTTTCAACATGCTTTCAATGAATTATGTAATCCTATTAACCAAAATTTACAGAATCTTACTGAGGTTTTGAATCAGGGAGCCATCCGAGCTGCAGAAGGGGACCCTCTCCTTTGTTTGAAAGCTATAATGAGCACATGACCACAAAAATCATTTTCCGGTTCTTTTAGAGAATCTTTTCCAAAGTGGTATGAAAAATTTAGAAAATTTATGATGCTCTAAAGTGTATCAGAAGCTGAAGATTCTTATAAAATCGCATTTTTAGAATCTCACTTAATAGGAACAGCTCTTGCTAGCCTGGTAGATATTTTTAAAACTTACCCTGGACATATGTTGATGATAAAATTGGGGAGTCAAATTGGGCTTACCCAGAGGACAGCAATTCCGACACTTATCAAGGGCTTTTTTACGATGCAAAACAAAAAAGGACTGAGTTTGTTCTTTAATTTGCCGGAAGGCTAAAAAAATTGGTAAAAGCGGCTTATCCTAAAGTACAATCTGAAGTTTGTGAAAAGATGCTAAAACCGATTTTCATGAGGGGTCTTTTGCCTAAAATTTATGAGGGCTCAAAATATCAGGAAACTGACACTTTAAAGGACGCTATCCAAAAGGCTATTTATACAGAACATCAAGTTTTTTGTGAAAATGTCCAGGAATACCTTGCAGCCCAAACGTCTAAGGCTAGTAATAATTTAGCAATCTTACCTTCAACAGACAAAATGAACAACAATCAAGCATTTAAAGAACTAGTCAAAGCAGTGCATCATTCATTAAGAAATGAACAAAATTGTAAGATTTGTGGTTGGCCCGGCCATTCAGCCAACCAATGTCATTTCTGAAATGCCAACCGACCAAGCTGCATATGTTGCGGCAGGCAACAAATGCTTTATTTCTGCCTCTTTGGTAATTCTTTCAATAGTTTTAATTATTGCAACAGTCAAAATAATAGTAACAGATTTTTAGGCAGCCATTCTAAGTCGCCTAATCAAAATCATTTTTTTGATCATAATTGTTCATCATATCCCAAAAATAGCTCTGATCATAATAATTGTAATTATAGTCAGACTTTTGGGAATTGTAGTGAATCAAAGAAATTTTATGCCAAATTTTTGTCCAATTAATAATCAGGGGCAGGATATTAATCATAATACTTATAATTGTCAAACAAATTATTTGAATGGAAGCGTGCCAGTGAGCAGGAGGAATAATTCTAGGCGGAATCCCTCAGGCTTCAATCAAAACTTTGAAAGGATGGAATATTGTTCGAAAAATTTGCAAAGACCCACAAAAGATAATATTTTGCTTCAAAATGAAACAGATGAAAAGAAGGAAATTGAGAACATTGTCAGTTTTGATGTAGATGATTAAGGCTTGCGCCACAGGATTTCCATCACTGGTTGTGTGAATATAATAAGATCTCCTCATTCCTCAGAAATGGATGAGACATACGACCAAAACCCGTTGTCACTGTGCTCAAGTGGGTTTCAACCAGGCGCGTTTGGCCCTATGTCCTATTATGAGGATGACCTGTTGGACAATATAAGATTTTTATTTATGGAGAAAATTTACAAGAGCAATGATGAGACGGAGAAACCAAAGGTGAAACCGACTATGTTGCAATCAAAAGGGCTAATTTTGAAAAAATGTATTCAGAATATAAAAAATAAATTTTATTGCTACATAAATGGGCGCATTGTACCTCAAGAAGATGGGCCCTCAAATCAACCATTCACCCCAAATGACAAAAATACCAAACCCAAAACCCAGTTCGCTTTTTCCCTACGATTTACCTTTGAATAATTTACAAGAAATTTCAGAAGAAAATAATATTCTAGCCATGAAGTGCTGTCAAAATCGCTGCCTTACTAAAAAACAACACCGCAAAATTGCTATTCAAATGGAAAATTGCTCCAAAAACCGCCAATGCCGCCACAACTCATCATCATTGAATAGTGCAACGCCAGGCGGCTGCACTTGCAAAAAATGTCGAGAACATGGCCGCCCTTCACTGCTTGCGCAGCCTCCACCATCTCACAATAACTTGTTACTAAAAGTTATCAAGGAAACCTTTGTAATTGATATGGAAGAAGATGAGGCCGGACCATTGGTTAGCTTCTATGAGCTAATTTCAGGTGAGAATTGTCAATATTACTCAATTAAATCATTGCTAGAAAAACTTTAAGAAAAATTTCCAAAATATTACAAAAACTTTTTGCCTTAATTTATTTTTTACAAATTATTACATTGAGTCATTTTCAAATGCTAAACTATTTCTTATGCATGTTTTCCTTTATTTTGTGCATTTTGGCTACTATTTTTTGCATATTGTTTGAGCATCTTCAATCATCTATAAAATGTTGCAAAACAAAAAATATTTTTGAATCAGAGAGTTCTTAGGGAAAATATAGGGATTGAAAAGGAGAAAAATGAGTCTTGCCAACCAAGATACAGGTCAAGAAATTGCAAAAAATATTACTGGTCCAATTTTCACAAAAAAAGAATGCTAAAATGAGTCCGATTACTTTTGGTTTCTATGGCAAGAGAGCTCAAAGGCCTTTCATTCCATTCAGACGCCTCTGATTGAGCCGACAAAGAATTCGAGCGTGGGGTTGACAATACTGATGCTCAGGATGAAGGCATCAAGACCAACATCAGTGACACCAATTAAGCAGCCGCTACAACAAAAATTTCTCATTTATGTCTATATTCTTTTCCTAATTTTATGGAGAAATGTAAAATTTTATTCTTCATTTATTTAAACATTTTTTACCACAAATCAGTGTATTGCTGCATGCTATTTAAGCCTGCATGATTCATTTGTGATTTACGTACGAGTGTCAATTAAGTTTGTAAGCAATTTAATTAGTTGGATTCTGAAAATCAAAGTATTTAAATTTGTTATTATAATTTTGCTATGTATGAATATTTCAAAATGTACCGCAGGAGACAGGAATTTTCAAATCTGTGGTACTAGTAGAATTGGTCATCCAGTAGACATACCTCGCTCAGTTCAGTGTAACCTACACAGAGGAAAATTGTCTACACCAGAAGAGTTAAACATTAGTTTTTGTGCCAGGATATGAAGCAGCCACTTGTTTTGCTATAAAATGCATGAAAATCTTGAGAAGTGTCTGCACCTACACCGGATTTTTGGCTCCTGGGGTACCACCACCCTTGATGAGACTAAAAGCGGACCAGTTTCTATCAAAGCCTGTAAAAATGCCTACCAATATTTATAATTTGATGGAAGTCATTTACAAAAGGATAGAAACGGATTTTTAACAACTGATCTGAAATTGGAAATTGAATATTCTTATTGTTGCCAAGATGTTTGTTCTTTGGTCACAAATTTTATAATAAAAGAGGGACAAGTGGCTACTTGGAAGGGACAGATTGCTCTCTCGGATCTAGGGGATGTGAGTCTTTGCTGACCTACTTAAGGAAAATGTAAAAACCTTGAGAGTACTTCCCATTGGAATGGGGACTCATATAAAGAAATTTGTTTTCTTATATCCCAAGGTACATTTTCCGCACTATTAGGCAGAAAATATGCTGTAGTAAATGCACTTCAACCAGCCTTTACAATATAAGAAAAGTGCACAAAATGCGCTGAGATTTTACATGCGTACATGACAGAGCAGGGAATTCTGGTAGGTTTCACTTCCAATCGGAAGTTGAAATCTGATTTTAAACTCACGTCACCTAAAATTTTGAAAATTCGAAAAGAACCACTCAATCTCACAAATTTAAAGTTAAATTATCTCAAAATTAGAATTCTTCAAGAAGAAATTTCTAGTTTTTGCAGAATTTGGTCTGAACTTGCCAACAATTTCAGAGAAATATCAATGTTATCTGGCAACTTTTATATTTAGACCCAACCATAAAGGCTCAAGCTTTCATCCAAGCGGATGGATCTTGTTGCAGAGTTCCACAGGGGATGTCTTAATGCTCTGGGGATGTAAAAAAGTTAATGTTACTTAGATTTATACTGATCACAAAATCAATAATACGTGTTATAAGTACATGCCCACAGAATACCAAGGAGAAATTTAGTTTGCCCTACCTGGTGGCAAAAACCTGGTTCATTTCTCAAAGACTTTAAATTGTTTACATAAAAAAGTGGAAATATATTGCTATGGAGATAAATGGATCACAGAGAATGGTCTAGTCCATGTGTCAAAAGTGCCTCTAGAGCTAAAATGGAGAGAAAATCTAACTTTTTTAAATTTAACACCCCTGCAGATTTTCACAATCAGCTAGCGGCAGGAGAGCCCACTTTTGGCTTATTTCGAAATTACTTGCATAAAACCGACAAATAGGAGAAAAACATTACATTGACTTCTAGAGTATACCTCACAACTTGCCCTGGAAGCAAATGTTGTTAAAGAAGCACTGATAGGAGTAGGAACAGGGGTTAAAACCGCAGTTGAGGGAACCAAAAAAGCCGTTAAGAAACTTATGACAAATACCCACAATAGTTTCTCGACCAGTTCTGGCGCACTATTAAAAAGTCCAATGCAGCTCTTATCCGACCTGCTGTTAATTGCGATCATTTTTTATAATTGCTTATTTTGCCTACCTATATATAATGCAGAAAACATTTTTCCCACTTACAGACTGCGTTCCTTCCCCTAAATCTCAGGAAGAGTTGCCTGAATCACAGACCAATATATTAGTAAAACGTCCAAAGTACAGAAAAACAATGACACCCAGTGAATTGAAAACTATCCAAGCTGTTAGGTCTGAAAATAAAGATGAAGAATCAATAAGCATATGTACTATATCAGAGAATTGGAGCAACGATAGAATACCACATATTACTGTACTCATAAATCAACATATTACAGTGTCTGCAATGGTAGACAGTGTGAGCAGTATACTCCCTGCTAGACTTAAAAATTGCTAAGAAATTATCCAATCTTTGAATATATGAAAGGTCAATTTGCCCTATTGCTGCAAACCAAACAAAAATACAAGTTATAGCTTCAACTGTAATTACAATTGAAACTTGTG
This sequence comes from Mermis nigrescens, assembly GCA_036768485.1. Taxonomy (NCBI): domain Eukaryota; kingdom Metazoa; phylum Nematoda; class Enoplea; order Mermithida; family Mermithidae; genus Mermis; species Mermis nigrescens. The sequence goes on from JAVLUZ010000275.1 coordinate 1,757,852, forward strand.
TTATAAAAGAGGCGATTTTAGTACTTATTCAAGACCAATGTTCCAGAGACTTAATTTTAGGCTCAAATTTTCTGTCTAGATTCAAAAAAATTGAGTTAGACATGGAAAATTTGACAATAAAATTTTGAGAAATGTGCATTCACGCCGAGGGAACAGGACATGAAGTAATGGATTAAAAGAATACAGATATCTCTCACTCCTTAAACCATGGGAGAAAGGCAAGAAATTCTGGACCTTCTAGCCAAATTTCCTAATTTATATGCATTTGATGCCTGTGACTGTGGATGCACTGATTTAACAGTTCATGAAATTAATATGGGAGATAACTTACCTATTAGAAAACACCCATTTAGAACCTCGCCCAGAGAAAAAGAGATTATTGTGCAAGAAGTAAAAATGCTTGAAGATAGGGGAATCATCAAACCCAATATATCTCCATGGTCCATAAATGCAATCCTAGTAAGAAAAAAACTGGAAAACACAGAATGTGTATTGACTTTTGTGCTATTAATGACATTACAAAGAAGAACGTTTATCCTTTGCCGTGCATTGACAATATTTTAGATACTCTAAAAGATATGAAATATTTTACATTAGATCAGGCAAACGCCTAGCATGCTATAGCAATCAAGGAAGAAGATGAAGAAAAAACGGCTTTTAATACGCCTATCGCCTATAGGTCTCTATGAGTTTAATTTTTTTCCTTTTGGTCTATGCAATGCACCAGCTTCCTTCTTGCGACTTATGGATATAATTTTATCAGGTCTACACTGGAAAATATGTTTAGTTTATCTAGGCAACATACTAATTTTTGCACCAGACCACAACAAAATGATGAAACGGCTCAAAACACTACCAGAATGGTCACATGAAGCACACACACACAGCAAACACTCGCATGAAGAGACTGTATTTTTGGGATATGTGATTTCTAGAAATTGAATTCTTTCTGATTTGAAAAAGATTGAGGATATTGAAAACGATGCCTCAACCCACTAGCTTAAGAGAGACTTAAATCATTTCTAGGCCTAATCTCTTACTATAGAAAATTTATTCCAAACTGTTCTCAGATTGCCAAACCTCTCAATAAACTACTTAGAAAGGATATTGCTTTACTCGGAAAACTGAACAAGAAGAGACATTCCAAAAATTGAAGGAACAATTGATCCGAGCAATAATTCTTGGTCACCCAGATTTTAAGAGACCATTCATCTTACAAAGAGATGCTTCTTATTCGGGAATAGGAGCAGTCCTTTCTCAAATTCAGGATGACAATATGGAATATCCCATTGCGTTTGCAAGTCATATTTGAGAAATGCGCAAAAAAATTATGCAGTGACTGATTTTGAAACTCCAGCAGTGGTAGAATTTGTTGAGCATTTTTGTACAAATCTATATCAGCATGAGGTTACAGTAGAGACAGATCATATAGCTGTAAAATCAGTTTTAGAAAAACAAATCCTTCATCTAGAATAGCACGTTGGGGTTTGGCTCTAGCAGGTACCAAAATATGTGTTACACCAAGGAAAGGATTAAAGAAGCAAAATGCTGACTTATTATCTCAACTTCCTAATCCTAAGGAAGTCAAAATCTTCAATATTGACAAAAACAAACTTAAAAATACTGAAGAAATTGATGAAAATTCGCCAACAGAGACTCTATGTAAAGATCTCTGTTTTAGTGTAAACTTTATTTTAGATGGAAGAGATTCGCCTGAAAAAAGTAATTTTGGATTGGGAATAGGCCCATTGCAAAAACAGGAATCCAGATTTAGGAAAATCGTTCCTTTCACAATTCTTTTAATCAAGAATTAAATGTGCAAAATGACATGTTGTTCAAACTTGAAGCTTGTGTACAAAAAATACTTGTATCTACCATACTAAAGAAACTCATCCTTTATGCAAATCATTGATGATGAGTTAGCGGGTCACTTTAGAGCCCAAAAATCAATAAAATTAATTGTCAAAAAGTACTACTGGAAAGATATGAATAAAGATATCACAAAATACTGTAATACATACAACACATGTCAAAGAAATAAGCCCACTCGCCAAAAAGTTATTCAAGGCCTTTACCCTATTTCTGCTGAGGGACTGTTTAAAAGAGTAGCTGTAGATTGTGTGGGACCCTTATATCTTACCAAATTAGTAAACAGATTTATTGTCGTTTTTATTGACTATTTTACAAAATATGTTTGAGCTTTCACAACTAAGGACATAACCGCCCAAACTGTGGCCAAACTTTTTGTAACACAAATTAATTGTCTGCACAAGGCACCAGAAATTCTGCAATCAGATAGAGGAACAGATTTTACATCTGAACTGATGAGAGAGATGACTAAATTATTCAAAACACAACAACTTTACACCACAGTTTATCATCCAAAGGCCAATGGTGAGGTTGAAAGAGCAAATCAAACCCTTATCACCAGAATAAGGATGTACGTTAATAAAAACAAGATGGACTGGGACAAGCATCTTCCGTATGCAATTTTTGCTACTAATATCCATGATAACAAGAGCATGGGGTTCAGTCCTTTCTTTTTAATGTATGGACAATACCCCCAATTGCCTATTGACACGGTTTTAAAATTACAATCGCCCTTTTTACTTGCTAGATATTGAAACCTATGAGGAAGAAGTGAAAAAAGCATTCTTCTGAGGCTCTAATTAAATTTAAAAAACAAATTGAAAAAGCACTAGAAAGTTACCAAAAATTTTATGACTCAAAAACTAAAGACATAAGGTATGAAGTGGGAGAGAAGATTCTTTTAGAAAACAAAGGAATTGAAAGAGGATCCCCAAAAACTCATGCCAGTCTACATCAGACCATTTCAAATAATGAAAGTACAATATCCAAATATTGTAATTGATGTAGGCAAAGGCCAACTACAAACAGTTCATGTTGACTGAACAAAACGTTATTGTCAAAGATCACCACATACTGATATCACAAAAGAACCACCACAGTCAGAAGGAAAACAGGACAATGAAATTCAGACGTCAGATGAAAGCAGTGAAACTGAAATGGATCCAAAAGACAGAAGTAAATGGTTATATAAAGAAAAAGAAATGAGATCAAGATAAAATACCAATGCATGGATATAATTTGCAACTGAGACCCTATGCTGTTTTGATTGAGGACAATTGAAGCTAAGTGGGGAAAGTCAGCTAATGCGAGACTAATTTGTACATTATTCTCCTTAATATTATTATTTATCCGTAAAGATTACGCTGTTTATAATTTTAATATCTCAATCTTATAGTTTATGACAAAACACGTTCAAATGAGAAGGAAAACCTTTTAGCATATAATTTTACTGTAGTAGATTCGATTTTACGTTTATTTATTTGTAAATATTGTATTGTATTTTTGCTGATTAGCCAAATATGGCAGCGTGGAGATTATTGGTGACTTTAAAGGTAGAAAAGCAAGAGCATATACAGGCTAAGAGTATATGAATCATAGACATACAGACTCCAAAAACGGATTAGAAAAGAATTCCTGACACAACAAAAAAGTTGATTGATGCAATTTGGAAGCCAGACAGATTGGCTGGGAATCTGAAAATGAACTGAATCCTAATCCAAGAAATACACAAAAATCTGATAAAATAATGTATCAATTAGCATAGACAATGCGCTGAGGGATAGAAGAGTTTAGCACGCAGGTATGTAGCTAAACCTATTCAATACAGTGGTATGCTCTAAAATGAAATTGATGCTAACAGCGGCAAGACCAAATGAGGTGTAGAAAGTATAGTGGGAGTGATAGGTTAAAAAGGTCAAAAGGACAAAGTTAAGTTCGAAACAGCAGATATAAAATACATGCAAACTGCAACTTCAGTCTGCTGGGACTAAGCTCCTGCCTAATCCTTTTACTCACAAGACCGCAAAACTCCCAAAAACTATAAAAGTCGGATTAAAATAGCAAAAGTACTAAGTCCTTATTGCCCTTTTTATTGACTTGCAACTTGCATGCCATGCTCCTGATTTTTATTTTAGGTTTTCACTCAACATTCTCAATTTTCTAGCTGAATCCAGTTAGCCAGACCCGTTTACTTGCAAAACTCGAATCCCGTTTTTGTTCACAACTCACATTACAATTATTTGTAAGTAAGTAATTTATTTCAACAATAAAATTTAAAGCTTAAATATTGTTGACTTAAGGACTTAGGCTACCCAAAACCATTTTAGTCATGACAAGGTCCAGTGCATTTTAGTAAATTGCCTCTGGAGATAATCTGGAAGTGTGACTATAATGTTTTTCAATTTAATAGTCCAGCTATTTTTCATGACAAACAATCGCAAATACCTACAAATTTTCAATTTGTCAAAAATTATGTTTATTGCACAGATCAGCTCAAATTAATTTTAAATAATTTAATCAATTACACAGCAGAAATGGCCCTGTAGCCAAATTTAATATACAAAACGCTCTCAGGAACAGGTCATAGAGTAGGAAATAGATTAAAAGGCGCAGGCAAAGCATTGAAACACATATTAACCATACTTGGGCATGGGGGCTTTGGGGAAGAGTATGCACCTCCCCCAAGAAACTAAAATACTCCCCCCTCAAATTCAATTTTTGAAAATTTTTTCCGTTTTTTCTGCAATTTTTTGATGCCAATGGATAGTGCTTGATGAGAAACGTCGAAAATGGTGTTTTTATTGCCATACCACCAGTTTTAAGGCCATTTTTTGACCTTCAAAAATCTTGCGACCCCCAGAATTTTCTTGCTGCCCACATATGATATTAACTGAACAAATAGAAAATTTTAACAGCGGATTAAACACTCTACTTATAGGACCACTTCAGCTAATTGTAAATGCAATAATCTTTGTCGCTATTCTAGCAGGCATAGGTTATGTTGCGTACTTTATGCTGCTTAGGTATTAAGCAAAACAAAAGCGCCCAACACCTGTGGCCATTAATACTTCCTCAACCTTAGGAGATACTATTCTTTCTCCTATGAAGATTATTAAAAGGACTCAAACCAAGAAGGCAAAAGGTTTCTAATGACAAAAATGCTTAAACAAAAGAAATGTGTTCAAATCAAAGATGAGCACGCCACCACTTATTCAAATTCAGTACACTATACAGCTAGAACTCCTCACATTTGAGTAATAATTAATGAGCAGCTTGAAGTCAATGCATTAGTAGACACAGGTGCCATTTACTCTCTGTTAAGTTCAGAAATCGCAAAACAGATTGAAGATTTAAGAATCTCAACCACAAGAGCTAAACCAATTGCTGCAAATGGCGAAAAGATAAATGTTATTGGTGAATCCTACATCATAGTCAAAGCTCATGATATAGAAGAATACATACTAACTCTAATTCAAAAAGAAAGCACAAATCCACTTATTTTAGATGCTAATTTTCCAGTACGTTTTAAGAACTACTTTTTCAATAATGGAAAAGCATTTGTGCGTTTCAAATTGGGAAATATACCATGTACTGGCTTGTTTTATAACTCGCCAATGATGCGAGGTAATGTAGTATTACATGAAACTTGTGATTTAAAACCCAGAACTGTAATGCTAATTATGGTACCAGTTTCATCACAGTATAAACAGGTGCAATTGATTAGATTTGAGCCAAAACATGAGTGATTACAAAATAATATGTATGTTGCATCCTCTGTATGCAGAGTTCATGACCGGAAAATTCCTGTGCAGATTCCTAACCTGAATTCATATGAAACAATCTTATATCAAGGCACTAAAATTGGCAAAATAAGGTATTTTATACAGCATCAGATAAATTAAATCTCAGATAAAAATATCTCAGATAATCAAGTCTCAAAACTTGATGTAAAACCTTGGATAGCACAAAATGCTGTAATATCTGAATAAACTGCAACAAAAGAGAGAGAACAGCTAATACGTTTATTAGCTTCTCATCCCAAATTATATGCATGCAGTGAAAAGGATACAGGACGAACTAGTCTTGTTGAACATGTTATTGAGACAGATGACATCCCGCTAAATGGATTTCTCCCAGGGTTGTCTTAGTTGTCTCAGTAGGTGGGTGCCCACATGCCCAACAATGAAGTGAACAAAGATGGAGCAGATGTTGGAAGTGGACAAATGACCAAACAAGGACGTTCAACGTAAAGAAGGAGGATGTCATGATAAGCTTGATATCACAAAGTGTAAAATTTTGTTATTTTAAGTTATTATCAACATTTTTCTTTCTATTTTTAATCCACAATCAATGCTCCAATCTTTTTATTTTCCACACATATACCAAACAACTGTCTCTGACTCATGACTTCATGCGACACAACAAAAGTGATGAAATTAGTCATCATAATTGAGTAAAAAGCACAACAACATCAAAGTATTCTGTCAAAGAAGTTTTATTTATTTTTCATGTTTGAAGAGCAAACAAAGGCTCAAATTCAAAATCTACTAGTCCTAAACTTTAGGATTCCCCTGACTTTCCGAATCAACCTTGGAAAATTATGTGCTAACTTGCTCGAAAAAAATAGCTACTTCAATTAACTCAAAAATATTTAATTCAAGGCTTCCTTGATTAAATACCACTGACTGATTAATGAGGATCAATTAAATATCTAAGTACTAATCAAATACTCAATTTAATAATTGAATTAAGTAAGTCATATTCAATTTGCTAATTAATTAATGAAAATTAATTGATTAATCAATTAAATGTTATTCAATTAACCCAATCTCTTCTTTTAATGTCAATTAATCTCAAAGCTTTAGTATTTGACTTCAGAATAATCAAACTTATAATGATTAGTTAAAATTTATTCAATGGAAAATTAACAAATTGATAAACCTGTTTATTAATAAACCAAAAGTCCCATGCCCACACCTGGGTGTGGGGGCGGTTTGGGGGTATGCATCCCCCCAGAAACCAAAATACCCCCCAGAAATCAAAATACCCCTCCCAGAATTCAATTTTTGAAAATTTTTTTTCTTTTTTCGCAATTTTTTGATGCCAATGGATAGTGCTTGATGAGAAACGTCAAAAAATGGTGTCTTTATCGCCAAACCACCATTTTTGAGGTCATTTTTCGACCTTCAAAAAAATCTTGCACCCCCCTCCCAGAATTTTCTTGCTGCCCACGTATGCCCATGCTCCACATGATTCTCTTTACATCCTCCTCCTACTCTGTATTTACACACATTTTTGTAGCCAATTTTGTATGAACACTGTGACACTTACTTGTCAGTTTTGCTTGTTTGATGTGCAAAAGGAACAATTTGTTTTCTATAGATGCTGGAGTCATTTTAAATTGTTTGCTCAGTTTGACAGCCTTGTTTCCATAATTGAGTTGCAACACTCTCAGCTTATTTATTTCTGCCAACATGTATTGCTTGATTTTTTGACTCTTTGAAGCGTTTTTGCAGCAAATTTTTCTTGCCCTTCTGCAAACCATGTCAAATGGGCTATTTGGCAACTTGTGAGCTAAATGATCTCAATAGTAGTCAAAATTAGCCATCATACTAATTATGGATCAATGTGTGAACAAGTGGCATTAGAAAGTGGTTGCATAATAAGGTAAACAACAATTTTCACATTGGAATAGGCAAGGAATGGATATTCTCTCTGAGCAAGAAAGTTTTAGAAAAAAGTAATGACAAATGACATAGAAAATTGATATAAATGTCGAGAATTGCAATTATACTACAAGCATATTGGACCAACATAATGTTGGCATTCATCAGTCACCCCCACTAGGTTTTCACCACACACCCAACTGCACGATTTTTGAAAATGTTCATAGGAAAACTGCTGTTTAGGCATTTTTAGTGATATTTTTACTCAAAGGTGACAAATTTTAAACATGCTACTGTTTTTGACTATTTCTTCACTTATTCATATTTGGCTTTTGAGAAACATTTGATGGCTAAAATTGTTAAAAAGTACATGACCGGTGCCAAACTTCCAGGCCCATAACCAAGGGGAGCAGGTAATTGCCCACCTAAAACAAAAAATAATAATTTTTGTCTCTCATGGGTCTTGAGGAAAATTGAAAAATTCACAATGTGCATGTAAAAATTCACTAAAACAGGTTTTGTTTGCATACTTTTGAGCTAGTAAACACAAGCTTTTCCAACATTTGGGCCTAATCAATTGCTTCTGTGTTTAAAACTATTCAGATTTGAGTTGAACAGGGAGAAAACGACTAAATTTTCCAGCACTTTGCGCCAAATCACTAATTTTCTGGTTATTTTCTTTGCAAAGCATGAAGGTTTACAAATACAAAAATTTGAGAAATTGTTCATGAATTAGACAATAAGAGATCAGTTGCACTGATTGTTTTAAGCCATATAATTTATGTGTAAGAGTATTATTTAAGCTAACAATTTTTTTCAAAATTATTCTTTATTATTGTTATGTAGAGCTTGTTAAGAAAAGTTCAAAAATACCCTTATTTTCGACCATCCCTCACAGTTCTCCAGATATCTGGTGTTTAAATTTTTTGCCTCTTACCTCTCCCTGAAAAAAATCCTAGATTATACATCATTTGCATAATCAGGGGAGCAGACATAAATCACTCTATATCATAAAACATTTGTTAGGATTGCTTGCAAAAACTGTACTTTCTCACATTGTCAACATATATCATACAATTGAGATTTTTTGAGAAATTTTTTTCACAACGTGTTATAAGTCTTTTAAATCTGCTTAAGGCGAAATGATCAAGAATACTTAATATATGATGCAAATCGCCAAAAACCTCTAGGTTTTATGCCAAATATTATAGAATGTGCACTGTAAAGTTAAAGTTAAAAAATGTAAATGTGCATTTCGGCGTTTCTGATGGTTTTTATGCAAATCCTCACAAGTGGCAATATATTGTGCCAAAATTTAAACAAATTTGAAATCCTACTGCATATTTTTGCCAAATTTGTTGGTTCAAAGCAAGGTTTATTACTATAAAGTTCCAAGGCAACAAGACAACCATTAATAACTACATGAATGCTCTAAAATTTCAGCAGTTTTCAGTCAATAACTCAAGAAGTAATAGATAAAACTTCTGTAAACTAGCTAATTTGGAATTCTTGTAAAAACTGCATCACATATGACCTATTTATGGTACATGCTTGCATTGTTCAGTAGTTATTGCTTTATAAACATACATGGGCAGCAAGAAAATTCTGGGGTGGGGTTTCAAGATTTTTTGAAGGTCAAAAAAATGGCCTTAAAAATGGTGGTATGGCAATAAAAACACCATTTTAGACATTTCTCATCAAGCACCATCCATTGGCATCAAAAAATTGCGCAAAAATGAAACAAATTTTCAAAAATTGAATTCTGGGGGGGTATTTTGGTTTCTGGGGGGTGCATACCACCAAATCCCCCTTACGCCCAGGTGTGTTTATAAACAGAACATATTTAGTTAAAAAATGAGAAGAAAGTTTTAGAAAAAAGCAATAACAAATGACATAGGAAATTAATACAAAGTTTTATTCCTTAATAAGGCCTAAGCAGATATTTGATGATTTGCAAGCTGTTTATATTGCTGATGCACCAATCTAAAGCACTGACTCAGTGCTCTTAAGTACAGACTCACTTGTCTGAATTGCAGACACAGAAATGTACTTGACCATTTGAGATTGTGTGTTAGCAATTTAGATGGTTGTGTCAGCGATAAAAATTAATGTAAGTGGTTTAAAGTGAAGGTATGTAAGGAGATTCTGTTTATCAAAAAATTGCAAAAAATTGATGCCTTGAGCAGAATAAATGGATATTTGAACAATTTGTGACACTATACAGAAAAAGTTGGGATTCTGGCCTTCATCCAAAAATCCAGCATCTGTCGCTGTTAATGTGCATAAAATAATGCAGAATGACAATATTGCATTGTCAAAAATTGTCACTGCTTTCACAGCAATTGTTTGTGTATACAATGCACACAACACAAGCCTTTTTGAATATAGGAAACCAAACTCCTTCATTTGTCCCTCCTTTGTAATAAAAAGGACAAAACTTTGAAACCTAAAAGGATATTGCCAAAATGTCATTTTCCTGCATACAATTCACCAAGCAAAACAACTAAACAACCAAACATGGGTGCGGGCGGTATGCATCTCCTAAGGAGGCCAAACACCCTCTTCTAAGCTTGTCTACTAAATTCTCACCTCCACGTTTTTGCTAATTCATTGTGGCAAGTCCAGGGATAAAAATGCCATTTGTAGTGTTTTCAATGTCTCCAAAAAGTTGTTTTTCTAAAAATTCTTGTCATTATTTTTAACTAAATAATATACTCTTTAGGACATCCTTTAGAATCAGCTTGCCAATTGCAAACCCAGACTCTTGTGATCAAATACTAGCCAAAATTAATGAGGTAGCTTGCTTTTTACTTAATATGACAAAAACTTGTTGAAATTTGATTCTATCCTTTGCTTATGCCTCTCAATGTGAGATGTCCAATTATTCCTCTGCTAAAAAACTGAATGCTTTGTTTTGAGCAAAATTTTTAAGGCTTAAAAACTTATTTCTAAATGTTTTAATTCTTTTTACCCATTATTTTTGCCAAGTTCATCCAATATAGTCCTCCCACTTTCTGAGCATCTCCTCTCAAACTGGTCCCTTGCTGCTGCAGCCTTCCTCTAAGAGGGTTGCCAGGTTCAATTCATCAGATCACACCATCTCTCATGATTGTCCATTATCCGGGGTGGTTTTGAAACAGTGTATAAGGGCTTGAACATGAGTAAGGAGGTGGCAGTAAAGATATTCTCTTTATTTGAAGCCTTCTTGCATGAGTACATGGTCTACTGTACCTTGTTAGTGAGCCAGACCCTGATGGGTCAAGGCAGCTGACACAGCAGAGAGCAGGATAATCTCTCCATTGTATCTGTACTACACCAAACTTGTAAGAGTTAAGGAACTGTTTAAGACTAAGGTTCTAGGAGGAGTTGAAGGTCATACATTCAATGTCATATTGTGCAGAAAGTTGCATTAAAGTTAGGTCCTGCATAACAATATAAAAGCGGACAATTTTGTGATCAACAAAAGCTGCAAGCCACATTTAGTCTATCTTCAAACTTCCATTTTCATCAGTAACCCATATGTACATACATCCACTGCAACTTCTAGATTATTAACATTTTTAAGAAGAAGATCTAAGAATTGTTTTCAATGGAACAACAAAGTTGTCTGAAAGGCAATGGGTTTTAAACAAAAATAAGTGGGTCCTAAAGCAACAACAACGGGATCTAGAGAGCAATGAGATTCAAAAATTGACGGAATTCAAAGGAATAATGACATGATCTTTAAATGGCAATGGGATTTTATGAAAACTTGTCACTTTCTAAGAGTGCTTAAGATGGGGCTGCTCCAATTCTCATTGAATGTTGTTATATGAATTAAAACATTTGATGAGGCGAGAATTTTAATTATCATAGAAGGAATAAATATATATAACACAGCACATGTTGGAAGCTAATGACAAGGTTTCCTGGAAAAAGAGAACACCACACAGCACAACCATACATGGGCAGCAAGAAAATTCTGGGGGGTCCAAGATTTTTTGAAGGTCAAAAAATGGCCTTAAAAATGGTGATATGGCGATAAAAACACCATTTTTCGACGTTTCTCATCAAGCACTATCCATTGGCATCAAAAATTGCGAAAAAAAACGAAAAAAATTTTCAAAAATTGATTTCTGGGGGGGTCTTTTGATTTCTGGGGGTCTTTTGGTTTCTGGGGGGGGTCCAGAGCCCCACAGATTCCCCTACGCCCATGTGAGAGCACAACTAAGTGCAGTGCGCCAAGTTGCTCTAAACTAAAAGTAAGCATTCAAAATTTGGGAGTAATTTAGTTTGAATTCCATTTGATGATTTATTTGAATATAGCTATAAGCTTAGCTTATTGTAGCTAGTTTATCAACTAGAACTCATTCTGTGTATTAATATGTAAAGATTCTGGATAGAAAATGGAGAAGTTTGTCTATATACATTCAGAAAATTAATGGTCATCTGATTTGTGGAATTTGAATGACTTTTCTGTGGAAGTTTTGACATATGTTGGGGTCTTGGGTAAGTGTAATTAGAAGTCAAATGTTGGAGTCATTTTCAGTCAAAAATTTTATATGATTTGGAGATTGATAATATATGCACATATGATACAATTATTCTGTTTACTTCTACTCAGTGTAGTTTCTATGGGCATTTGCATAATAATTTTCTATTCTGACTTCATATACAGCTATCAAGCATAAATTTGCATTTAGAAGGCTGAAGAATGGGTCACATTCAAGTGTTTCTAATTGGTATTAGTTATTTGCATCAATGGTTTGGCCTCCAGATGAAATTAGGAAAGGATTTTGACTTTTGATTAATAGTATTTTCTTGCAGAAATACCTAATATATTGAATATGAGAAACACAAAATATGCATACAAAATCCTAATATTTAGCCTACATTAGTTAAGCAAATATACCTCGCAGTTTATATGCACTAAATTATCAAATAAATATGAAAACAAGATTTGAAAATCAGCCTTTGGTGACAAACTGAACAAGAACTAAAGCAACAAAAATGGAATCTTAAGAACAGTGGGATTTATAGAAGGATGAGGGAGTTTTTAAGAATAAAATGTTTATTGCGAACTTGGGAAATAAAGCCTGAGAATGGAGTAGTCCATGATTTTTGCAAATTATTTCTCTCTTGTGCTACTGTCATCCATTAGATTTTGATTAATTTCAAATTATTTTTTTGACATTATCTTCTAGATAATTTTACAATAAAGCAAGCAACATAGGAATACAGGTTATTGCCATTAAGAACTTCTGTCTGACCAACTTCCAATCATACAATAAACAGTTCAAAGAAAACTTTCTCATTTTAGTGATTTGTCAAAGACTGTTTTAGCTTTCTCTTGAAGCAAAGCCTAAATAATATCAGCACATAAATTACAGATATCAAGGTAGAATATGATATCTTCTGTCTTTTCCTTTCAGAACTGTGTAAAAATATGACTATTCAAAGTCTGGTCACATATATTTGAAAGTGTGAGCTCATGAGCAGCCACTTAGTGAGGTCAGCAATGTTTCCATTTGGTGTTATAATCCTTAATCTTAGCAAAAGAACTCAAGATCTAAAGAAGCTTGACAAACAAATCTTGGAGGATGTGCAGTATGGCGCAGCAGTCAACATAAAAAACATTTGCCACACAGTAACATATTCCTAATAGAATAAGCTTTAGTTTTCGATCATATTTTCAAATGCCTAAAGATTTTTGCATTATTCAATAATTCGGACTTGATTAAAAATAGCATAGCATAAGTCTATTTTTAAGTACTCTAGCTATTGTTTTAAGTTGACACACCCATTTAAACCACTGACACAGTATTCTAAACTACTGACTCTTTAACTTGTCCAAACTCCTGACACAGGGTCTTGACAAACCATGTGTTAGCAGTTCAGACCATGAGTCAGCAGTTTAGGCAGGTGAGTCAGCAGTATTAGACAAAAGTATCAGTGGTTGAAACCACAACAAAGTTAATTTAGGTCATAACTTCTGAAATAATTGACAAATATTGATGTTATGAATAGTTTCAGAAAGAATGTCAAATGCTGGGCAACATATTGAAGGACTGTACTTGTCCTGCATATTTTAATGAGTGAAGTTCCTATTTGAAAAGTCCAAGTTGAAAAATAGTAATAAGGGTCTTTATCTCATTTAACTTTATTAGTATCCTAAATCTGAATGTTACCATAAATATGTCAAAAATTTTTCTTTTGTTTAAAGAAATTGACTAAGATAATCATTCATATTCGGGGTATCATATGTGACATAATATTTAAATAACCACTGCTTCAGGCTAATTTATATCAGCAAATTTGAATTATATGCTGAAATCTGATGTATTGTCACCCACAATTCATATAATACTTTGAATAATGATCAAATTCATTAATTTTCATTATTTAATAATTAATGTGCTTTGATCTAAATACTGCATATAATTGCAGGGTACAAAGTCTATTTATCTTGATGCTAATATTCTTCTGTGATTATTTATTTGCATTTATTTCTCCATACTTTATTTACCATAAAAATTTAAAAACAATGGATTGACCCATCTTATTTGATAATCAAAAATGACATAACTGGACTGGAAAGCGATTTTAGTCAAGAAATGGAGTATCTACAATGCTTCACGTTTGGCTCAAACTGGAAAAATCCAAAAATAATACTAATTCTTTAAGCTTATTTACTCTTCAACTTACCTAATGTGGGTCATTTACTCTAAACTTGACTCCAAACACATTCAAAATATTTATCTTTCCAAATATGTAAAACTCATTAAATGTAGGAAGTATGAAGGGTCATAAAAGTCAGAAGAATGATACTAGCTAATAGATTAGCTAAGAATAGGACAAAGATGAATTGAAAAATAAGAGTTGAGATAAAGAAGCCTAGTACCTCCAAAACATTGGTAAATCAAAGTGATAAGCACCATGGCAAAGGGTCCTTTTTCCTCTGTTGCTTGAGTAAAATAGTTCATCAATAGTTTTTTGACCCTGGCTATGAAGCTTTTTTGTGCTTACATTCTTATTAATGTATTTGAGCTGATTCTGCTTTGAGTTACTCACACGGATTAGCTGTCAACTAAACTAGTATGTACTGTTCTAGAATATTATTGTATATACTCTTAGCTGATTATTAGTAATTAATAAAGTTAGTAGTAATTAATAAAATTAGTTGATTAAGCTAACAGTGTACTTAGTTTCCATGTCATTGTAGTAGCACAAATGGGGTCTTGAAGTGCAAAGATCCTGGGTATAGACAGCAAACTTTTTGAAAAAAAAAGATTTCTGACAATGATTACATTTTGTCCCCTTCCATTGTTCTCTGCTCTGGAAATTACTCAATTCGAATTCTCCTGCATGGTTACAGAAAATCTGATTATTTAAAATAGTGATTTTGGTATTAAGAATAAATTAATACTAATCTTATTGAGCCAGACATATATAACATATTTAACCCTACTTTCACTCAGCTCTAGATCCGTGATCTGGTTGCCTGTGTTTTGCAGTCTAATGTAAGGCCATAGATTCTTATGTGGCAAGCTTCTCAGTACCCTCTTTTTATACTGTAACATATGTTTTATTGAGCAAAAGAAAACATATTGACCCATATTTCATTAGAAAAGCTTGATTTCATGATATTATAGCATGTGTTACGTGTCACAGATCGCATTTCTTACACATTTTGAATGTTCAAATACGTTTTTTCCAATTGAATTTCAGTTTTGTGCAAACTAAATGACATTTTTGAAATTCACATGCTCTTGACTACCAGAAATATGTATTTTTATTCATTTTTATTCTCCCCAATGATCAGATTTTTGATCTAGACCTTGGTAAGTCTAGGGTGTGTGACCCCTTGGGAACAGGAGGGTTAAAGACATAAAGCTAAGATAAGCCAATAAGGAACCCTGAGCTAGGTGTAGATAAGATGGTTATATACAACAAGCTTTGATAAGCCACCAGTAAATTTGTGCTAGGCATAGATTAGATGAATTTTACTGTAAGGCTACAAATAGCCAGTGGAAAAATTAAAGCAATTGACTAGGCATATATTAGATGACGTAAGTTTGTAAAGCTACAATTAGTTGAATAGAAATTGAACAAATTTTCCATAATTTTCACATAAGATTCTCATTTGCTGACTATTTGTGGCCAATGTCTTTCAGCAACAAATTCAATTGAAAGCAAAAAGGGAATTGTGAAGCATGTCAGATAAATTGCAAGAAAAGGATGAAAATATTTTTAAAAAATAACAAAATTGATAATTCAAAGAAGGATAATTTGGATACTGAGGAAATAGATAAAAATACTTGTGAAAAATCCAAGGATAATACAATTTCTCAAGAGTATGTGATGAATCTTAATTTTAATAATGAACTGCATAAAAACTTAATAACTCAACTTTAACATTTCTCTATGCTCTCAGACATAATAGACTTTTTGAATTGAACCACACAGAAATTGGCGCCTAGTTTGAGCGTCCATTCCGCCCAACTAAGATGCTAGTCGCCAACAATCTTAGTAAGCTAGCAAGATTCACATGAAACTGTCCCGCCTTTGACCTAGCCGCTTATGCTCAATTTTTGTAGCTCTCTAAAAAGTAACACTATTCATGTGAAACTTTCCCGCCCTTTGACTCAGCCGCCCGTACTCGATTTTTGAAAAACTCCAAAAATGCACGTAACAACTTAGTCACTGTAAAAGTATTGGTAAATCATAAGCCGGTCAGTAACTTAAAAGCTAAAAGTCGAACGAGAAGCTCCAGGCGCCTATCGGTCAGGACTCTCAGATAAGAAACTCTCATATCCTCATGTTATCAGAAATGTATAAAAGCCCTATGCTTAAAGATACTTGGCTTATTCTCTCTCTCATCATCAGCTACCCCTAAACTCGCCTTATAGCCTCATCATCGTACTGTATCATTGTTGTTACTCAGCATTTGCTCATCTTACATTTGCTTGTCCAATACTTTGTTATTGAATTCCATTAGCTAGAGTACCTACTTTTAGTGCACTAGCACTAGCCTATTGTGACATTACACCTAGATTCTACCGTTAAATCAGCATCAATTCAAGCTTTTGCTCCAACCCAATTTTTGGACATTTGGAGGTTAAACGCGGAAATAATTGCCATTTGCTCCCTACCAATCCAGAAATAATTGCAGTAAGTTTAATTATTTGTTGTTTGTGTTGATTTATTTGTTCTAAACCAAATTCTAAACGTTGCTCACAAGTCCCCTACAAGTCTTATAACACAAGATCTTCAAATTGAAAAATAGCTGAAATGACTACTGTCAATTTTCAAGACTTTCAAGATCTTTTGACCACTAGCTCTCAAGACATTACTAGGAGAACGTTAGATAATGTTTTGACTGTAGTTCAAGAAAACTCACCCCTCCTTTCAACTCAAACTCAACCTCCACTTTTTTACGGAAATTCTAACAAAAACATAGCTGACTGGCTTACTTTTTAATTGCTTTGCAACTGCTCATAATTTGAATGAACAACACAAAATTTTGCTTCTACCAACATTTCTAAGCGGCCTAGCTCTCACTTTTTTAATTGTCGTGAACTAGAAATGCTTAATAACCCTTTAACTTATCAACAATGGATTAATGAATTAAAAACCGAATTTCCTGTAGGTAGAGACTCAGCACTCTGGGAAATGGAACTGGT
Source organism: Mermis nigrescens (assembly GCA_036768485.1). Taxonomy (NCBI): domain Eukaryota; kingdom Metazoa; phylum Nematoda; class Enoplea; order Mermithida; family Mermithidae; genus Mermis; species Mermis nigrescens. The sequence continues at coordinate 1,775,049 of JAVLUZ010000275.1, forward strand.
GCACCGGACCCAAAGACCTACCAAAACTATTTCCGAATTTGCCGTAGATATAAGAAATTTAGTAAAAGCAGCTTATCCGACTCTTAACACTGAGCAACAAGAAACCGTAGCTAAAGGCGCTTTTCTGTGAGGCTTAAAATCTGAAATTAAACGTTTTACACTTCTTGGAACTGAGCCAAAAAAATCTTGAAGAAGCTATTCGGAGGGCGACCCAACAAGAAATCCAAGAACTGGCCTACCGGACTTCGACCCCCACCGTGAGCAAACAATCCACCCCTGAGTTAAGCATTTTGACCACTACCATGAATAACTTATCTTGACAAATAACTAATTTTAATCTACCACCCCAGCAGGACCACTGGCATTCTAAGGGACCCTACAACCATAACCAAGGGCCCTGGAAGTGGGATGTAACCCCTTGGAATGGTCAGGGCAAGAACCGTTGCTGGAAATGCGGAAAATTAGGACATCATGCGATTCAATGTAATCAGAACTCGCATCCTTATTCTAATAATAGGCATAATTTTTGGGACAGACCCCAAAATAATTTTCAGCCCCATCCTAACACTGGGGCAGGGCGACCAAGGTACCAGGATCGAGTGCATGTTCTGTAGGTAACGTACCTAGGCATAATGTAATGGCGATGTGTGAGAGTGTAAGCTCCCGCGGAAATAATGAATCAACGTCGAATAATTTTGCTCATGTAGAAAATGATTTTGTTGTGTCTGAATCATGCCCAGAGGGCGCAAAAGGCCTTGAATATAAAAGTGTTAATTGTTTGGTTTTGGAAGGGCATAAGCATACGTGGGCAGCAAGAAAATTCTGGGGGGGGGGTGCAAGATTTTTTTGAAGGTCGAAAAATGGCCTTAAAAATGGTGGTATGGCGATAAAAACACTATTTTTCGACGTTTCTCATCAAGCACTATCCATTGGCATCAAAAAATTGCGAAAAAAACGAGAAAAATTTTCAAAAATTGAATTCTGGGGGGGTATTTTGATTTCTGGGGGGGTATTTTGGTTTCTGGGGGGTGCATACCCCCCCCAAACCCCCCACGCCCAGGTGTGGGCATAAGGAATGTGAAGATCTAGGGCGGAAATCCCTAACTCTGAAAAATTTGGCACTAGATTCCTTCCCCACGGTACAGAAGGCGGACGAGTTGCTCATTGACCTAGGATATGAGTTAGGTGGTAACGATTTAGTCATAAATAATTATGTTTTTGAAGACTGTGAAATGGGACAGTCTAAGCGCCTTCTGGTCATGAACGCGCCTTGGTCACCAAAACCTGATGCTGCAGCTGAAAGTAGAGAATTTAAGAATTTTGAAAATGTTGATGGCGTTCATGGTAAATCCCTTGACAAAAAACTGTTTTCCAACACGTTTTTGACTTTTCTCTGTCTCCTCACGTGTCTTATCCCCTCTGGACTCTGTTTGACTGCTCCAAACATACGTACGTACAATTTTTGTAATAAATTGCAAAATGGATACATTTTAGCAATTCCTAAAAATGTAGAATGCATACTTCCCATAACTTCCTCAACCCCCTATAACATGAAAGTTGACATTTGGGTACCATTTGTTACTCCTTACACTACTGAAGCTGTTAAGTGTTATATCCATAATAGAACTATATGTACTAACACCGGATTTCTGGGTAGCAGAGGAATAGTTTATGACATGACCACCGCCAAACCCGTCTCCGCTAAACTTTGCTCTCAAGTATGGAAAACTAAAACTTGGGGAACTGACACCCTTTTTAGCACATTTCCTAGACTCTGGACCACTCAAAATAACTTATCTGTCAAATTTTCTTGGTGCTGCCGTGACTTATGTAAAAGTGCAGTTAATTTTTTTGTTGAACTTTGCCATTTAGCAACTACTGATGGAATTACTCTTAGTTCTAACTTATGCGACCTTGGGGGATGCCCTCTCTCAACATGGAAAATGTATAACTAATGATGCCACGGTAATCTGGGACCCCTACCCACTAAAATCCTTCTATAAATATCATAAACTGGGAACTTTTTTTCGTAGAGCTAAATTTCCCTTTTGTGATAGCCAAAGAATTGCAAAGCGGCTTTACACTTACCAACCTTACTAATAAATGTGGACTAATTAGTGCTTATGACACGCTACAAGGTGTTTTAATCAAAGTCATAATGGGAAGGGACAGCCCCTTTCTGCAAAATCAGTTTGGTGAAATTTGCTTGAAGCCCCAAAATTCAACTTTTTTTGACTAATAAGCCCTCAACTGACCCCAAAAATGCTAAATTTCAGTAATTGGAACAGCGAATTTTACAAATCGAACAAAAAAGCTTCAAAAATGTTTGGATTGAACTATATGTAAATCTGCACAACGCCAATTAGACACTATTAAGCAAATTTTGCAGGTTGACCCAACTGCCGATGCTCACACCTGGGCATGGGGGGAGGGTTTGGAGGTATGCATCCCCCAGAAACCAAATTACCCCCTCCAGAAATCAAAATACCCCCCCAGAATTCAATTTTTAAAATAGCTTTTTTTGCAATTTTTTATGCCAATGGATAGTGCTTGATGAGAAACGTCGAAAAATGATGTTTTTATCACCATACCATTGTTTTTAAGGCCATTTTTTGACCTTCAAAAAAATCTTGCACCCCCCCCCAGAAATTTCTTGCTGCCCACGTATGCCGGTGCTAGGATTTTACTTAAGCAAACTAACATCCACACTGTCTTTGCTGGGGACGTCCTTATGATATGGCAATGTCACCAACTTAATACTACTAAAATTTACTGGTACCATAAAGTGAACAAAAACTGTTATGCTGACCTCCCTGTTGAAGTCGGAATCCAGAATTTTTGTTTCTCCCGGGGGCACTGATCTCACTATGTTTTCTTGTATGATACCATGTGACAAGAGAATTCAGAGCATATACTACGATAAACAAAATTACTACATAGCTCAGGGCGCCAATCACGTTGCACAAAGCCCTATTCAGCTCGATCTGGGCTGGTAATTGGACCTCCTTTACTTTTGACTCTCCCACTTTGTTCCATGATTCTATGATAACTTTTGATGATGAAACAGGAACCCACAAATTAGAACAGAAAACTGATCATATTATGAAATATACATCCCAATTATCCAAAAATCCCTTGTTAGTTTACCAAATTCTGTCTGGGACCGGAACTGCCATAACTAATGCTTTTGATTTTAGCCAACAAAAATTTAAACATTTGGTCAATAGGACTGCTTTGGGGCCTTGAACACACTTACTCATTTACTTAGTGGTATTTATCAAGCACTAATAAATCTTTTTGTAATTGTTATTATTGTACTCCTACTCATAGCTGTTATTTATTTTGGGCTGCTTACTTTTAGAAAATATTGGCAACACTGATCACAGAAATTAGCCCTTAATCGTATGGTATCTGAAGTAGGTACGGAACTAGCAAAGCTGAATGCACCCACCCATTCCCAAGCTCCCATGGGTCATACTAATCTGAAACTCATCCGTAAAAATAAGAAATTAAGACCAACTATTCTCGGACTTCTTTTACAAAAACAATTAAACAAAAATCAAAATATTGACTCTACTTTTATCATCCCTAAAATATTGATCAGAATTTCAAGTGAAAAAATTCCAGCAATATTTGACTCTGGATCTGAGGTCTCAATCATAAGTAAACGCTTGTTTGAACATAATTTTGGACCTGCTCCTCCGCCGTCTCAAAACCCTGACAACACACCAACACTGCAACTCATTACTTCTACTGGACACAAAATAGAAGTTATTAGTTGTATGAAATTAATGATCACAGTTGCTTCTCAGTGCATTTCAATTGACTTTATCATTTCTGATTTAATAACTATGACTCAAAATGATATTGATTGTATACTTGGATGTGATGCACTAATCCTACTTAATGATGTGATTTTTAACATAAGCAATTGTACTGTAGCAATTAATGGCTATATTATCCCATTTGTGACTAATGAGGTAAAATTGCCCTGGCAGGAAGGTAGATTCAGTAAAGACCTATTCTCACTTGAAGCAATGAAACTGGTCGCCAAACTTTTGAAAATTCAACAAATTACTCCAAAAAAGACTGTTTTGGTGACTCACTTAGATAATGACTTTCGCCACTCTCCCACAATAAATGTTTATATAAACGGACACCATCTGCGAGCAATTGTAGATACGGGAGCAACTGTTTTGGTTATTTTTAAACAAACCTTGTGTCAAATAGGGCTCTGTCCCACCACTACATGGCCAGCTGATGGAATTATTTGGGGAGTAGGCGGTCATGACTTACCCATCCTTGGAACTGATTATCTTATAATTATTTTAAATGGACAAAAACAAAGGACTACTTTCTACGTAATTGAAGAAGGCGCATTTGACTTAATTTTTGGCATAGACATTCTAGCCCAATATCAGACTGTCCTTTTCGATTTTGGCTCTAAAATGTTGTCCTTTGGTGGAGAAGCCATAAATTTTGTGTGTAATGTGTACAACAAAGAGCCCCAAAAATTCACAATCAAAATGTGTAAAAGTATTACTGTACCCGCCCGCTCAGTAATAGACATACTTGGTCATCCATCAGAACAATTAGTGAATGAAAATAATTCTAATGACTACATAAATTTTGAACCTTTTGTCTCATTTTCCCAACGTACCAGAGTCAATCTATACCCCAGCCTCTGTAAAGCAGTGTGTAACCCCATCCCTATTCAGATTCTTAATCCATTGACTAAGGATGTGAAACTTTACTAAAATTCTACTCTAGGGCATTCTATGCTTATCAGGAGCAACCCACCGGGTTTTCTGTGAGGTACCACACAAGCCACCCCACGAGTCATGACTAAAGACACTCTCCCACCATATACCAACACACAAAATCTAAATGAAGAGATCAAAACAAAGTTAAAGCTTAATACTAGTCTAACGCCCCAGGAAATGCTAATCTTAACAAGGTTTTTGCAGTCAAATGATGCCATTTTTGTAGACCATGAGCACAAACTGGGGATAACTTCACTTATCAACCATCGTATTAACACTGAAAACCACACGCCACTTTGGAGTTACCCCTGCAGAGTACCTTTTGCCAACAGATCTCGCATTGTAACTCATGTAAATCAAATGTTGGAGTCAGGAGTAATTAGCCTGTCCACTGGCCCCTGGGCAAGCCCTATTGTTTTGGTCAAGAAAAAAGATGGTTCTGATCATTTTTGCATAGACTATAGAAAACTGAATGCTATTACAAAAAAAGACACCTACCCCCTCCCTAGGATCAATGACATACTTGACACTATTGGGAAAGCTAAGTACTTCTCCACCCTAGACCAAGCCTGGGGTTATTGGCAAATTCCTGCCAACCTCTCCGATAAAGGAAAAACCGCTTTGATAACTTTCTCAGGATGTTACAAATTTAACATTCTACCTTTTGGACTCTGCAATGCACCAAGCACTTATCAACGACTCATGTAAACTATTCTCCAAGGTTTACAATGGAAAATCTGCTTAGTCTATCTTGATGATATTTTAATTTACTCTGAGACTTTCGAAGACCACATGCAAAATTTGAACTTAGTTTCTGAACAACTTAAACGAGCAGGACTTAAATTGAGGTTAGAAAAATGCGATTTTTGCAAGGACGGAGTCAAATTCTTGGGGCATGAACTCACAGCCAATGGACTAGCACCCAATAAAGCTAAGGTTTATGCAGTCAAACAAGCTAAAATACCCCAAAATGTCAATCAACTAAGATCATTTCTTGGACTGGTTTCTTACTATTGTTGTTTTATTAAAGACTGTAGCAAAATTGCTGCACCACTTAATAGTCTTTTACAAAAGAATAAGACTTTAATATGGACTGATCAATGTAGTGAAGCATTTCAAAAACTGAAAACCCTTCTCACAACCGCTCCCATTTTGAAACTTCCGGATTTTAAGCAAGATTTTTACGTGCAGTCTGATGCATCTTCTTATGGAATTGGCGCTGTTCTTAGTCAGTTGTTCAATGGGAAAGAGCACCCTATTGCTTACATTAGTAGAACTATAACTAACCGGACGCAACTATTCAACAACTGAGCGTGAAGCACTTGCCGTAATTTGGGCGGTCAAAACTTTCCACCCTTACTTAGTTGGGCACCAAGTACACATTCAAACCAACCAAGCCCCGCTTCTTGGACTTCTTAAGAAAGAAAACAATTTGACCGGTAGGCTAGCGCGATGGCACATTACTTTACAACAATTGAACTACACTCTTACCCATAAATCTCAAGAAAAACACAAAAATGCTGATGCTGTTTCACGTCTTTTTGTAGCAAATATATATGCCAAAGATCCACGGATTATAAGCAAACAACAAAAAGATGCTGATCTGATGCTCATCATTGACTATTTAGAAAACAGCACCCTACCCATTGACCCCACCTTTCAGAACTTAATTTTGTCAAAAACTAAACTCTACCGCTTGATAGATAAGTGCTTATTTAGACAGCTAAACAAAAACAGGGGTGAAAATGTCATTGTCATCCCACCTTCACTACATTTAGAGATACTAGAATCTTATCATGATGATCTTTTGTCAGGCCATTTTAGATTTGAAAAAACTTATCAGTGCATCCGTCAAAAATATTTTTGGGAAGGGATGATAAATGACATAAAAAGACACTGTGCGGAATGCTTAGGATGCGCAACATGCAAATCACCCAACCACAAAACACGAGCAGCTCTCTGCCCCTTGCCGGTAGAAGGTCCTTTAGATCGAGTAGCGACTGATATCCTCGGACCCCTCCCTCTCACTCATAATGGTAATAAATATATTATTGTTTTCACTGATTACCTAACTAAATGGGTCAAATGTTTTGCTATTTTGGACTGTACAGCTAAAACAACTGCCCAAAAATTTGTAGAAGGTATTTTATGCCATCATTCAGCCCCAAAACAATTACTTTCTGACAAAGGAACAAATTATATGTCAAATCTTGTTCATGAAATCTGTGCCCTTTGTGACACCAAAAAGATCAACACTACACCCTATCATCTCCAAACTGTTGGACTAGTCGAGAGATTTAATCACACTTTAGCAAATATGCTCTCCATGTATGTCAGCAATAATCAGCGAGATTGGGATAATCTCCTCCCCTATGTCACTTTTGCTTATAATTCTATGCAACAAATGAGTACAAAATTTTCCCCTTTTGAACTACTCTATCGAAGAATCCCTAGACTCCCTATCAACGCTGCCCTGAATTTCAAAAATTCTCAATATATGATCAACCTAGACGATTACATAATAGATTTTAAAAGCTATTTAACACAATCTTGGACTCTTGCACGGGAAAACATTCGTCAAGCACAGGAACCTCAGAAAACTTATTACAATAAAAAGGTGAAAAATGTAGATTACAAAATTGGAGATTATATCATGCTTTTCAATCCTACCACACCCCAGGGTTAAATCCATAAACTCATGCACCAGTGGAATGGACCCTACATAATAAAAACTTTGAAAATGCCGACCATCATTGTAGAATCACTGGATGGGAAGGCTGAAATGGGCCCCAAACATGTTAACCAGACAAAAATGTATAAACCAGCAACCCAAAACCAACAAGAACCTACGAACCAAAACCGGAGCAAAATGAGTGCTTGCAACGGTCAGGCATCAGGGTCCCCACTCACTGCATCCACCCATCCATATAACCTTTGAAGCACAATGCATCAATTCCCTAGACACAATCTCAATGCATTTAATTAGCTAAAATCATATTGTCTATAACATTTTTCACAAAAAAAAGGAAAAAAAGAAAAAAAAATCAATTTTTTGCAACTTCTGGAAGTGATTAATCAAGCACTATCACCCCTGCCATATTCAAATTTATCACATCTGTACAACGCGTTTCAGCTTTGTGCACACATTGATGTACCACTTTAAAATACTCAAGGGTAGAAACTCTCTTCTCCTGGGGATCCTAACACTACTGATTCCAATCCTAGCACTAAAAGTTACACATTATGGTTAAGTTCTATCATTTTTGGGGCATTTTTGAAATAGGCAGCACCTTTTCAGAAAACGTCCGATAATACCCAATCATCACAGACCCAAGCTCTGCAGCTGACCACATCAGAGCAGTAGCAACAACAAAACCAGCAACCCGAACCCTCACAAATCCACCGTCTGACCCCAATTTCGATTTTGATGACTGGGCGCGCAGAGTCCATGAACTGGAGCGCGGAAACGTTTTTTAACAATTTTCAATCAAATTTACTCCGGATTTTGTTTTATGAAGGGAAAAGAGAAGAATGACACTGATTATCCCACACTAAGAGATATATCGTGGTTCTGTACATTGAACTGCTAGTAATTGTCATCTAATAAGTAAACTGATAAGCTGACTTGCTAGTTCTATACATCCCTAATTAAGTTCAACCTGCCCAAAAAAAACCCAGCCACCCCAAAACTGTATTGCTTAAGGGGGAAGGGAAAGCAGCCCATAAATCACTGTTTCCAATCCACCCCCCGCACATATGATCTACCCAGTAAGAAGTAAATCATTATGCTTATGACTAATTAACTTGAATTTACTTATATTTCCCTAAAACTTATCTCTTGTGCGTCAGCTACACTCTTAACCCTCTAAATTTATCAAAAAATTATTTAAAAATATTATTTATAATTCAATGCAACAGCACATCAAGTTATCAGCATCCAACCCAAAAGCCAGGATCCACGTCAAAACCAGCAACCCAAAATTGTGAACTACTTCCGCTCTATGGAACCCGTTATTTAGATCTGCAATCATGATTCAAAAAGCTAAGAAAAGAAGTAGATTATCTCCAGTCTTGATTTTTACAGTTGGAGGATAAAATTAAAGCACAAAAACGGAAACAGTGATTAAATTTCCTGAATTTGGAGGCAACTTTATGTCAATTTACCAAACCATTCTCTTGCTCTGACAGGCGACTTAGCTGCTCCACATTAATCATTTAGACTACGTCTCAAAGCTGCATTGTATATACCTACACAATGTACCTATTCATATCTACTCTTATGACTATGACTCAACCTCCATGAACTCTTTTAGATGTCCACCAATAGCCAAAAGTCGCACATTAGCTCTGTTTCAACACCAGCAAACTCAGTGGTGGTGAGTGCACGTGACAGCCGAGATGACTGGAAAGCTGAGAGTTCGCCACAGCTACGCATGCCTATCTTACTTGCTAGTAACTGGATCAAGCAGTTGCATCGTCAACCGACTGATTATTGACACATGTATGTACCGCAGGACTTGACTGCGGAACAGGCGGGGTATCTCCTGAGAGATGATCCGCATGTGCCAGATACCCTAGCATTAGTAGAGCACCAAGATGGGAATGCAGGTACCAATGACACTAAATACACTGATTTCATTGCTCTAGCCTGCCCTGACGGCCTCGTCATTCTATTTGACCTACAAGAGCTGGGGGTAGCCCCATGAACATACAAACTTTGATATGGGACCCAGACTTCCTTGTTATAACCTATGGGTGAAATGCCCTTGGCGACACCGACCTTGCCTTCAGGGACTGGCGCTTCAAACTCGATATGGAACAAGTTCTTATTAATTTAAGAACTGAACAACCTGACTTTGCTTTACTGCTTAAAGAAGAGAACACACTTCATTTTGATAACGTGATAACCGCCATCTTTGGAACCAAGACGCCCAAGGAAGAACATGCATATTGTGCCTTCAAAGCCTTAGCTACACTGGATCTTTTCACATTCGTTGACCAGAATGCTGCTATTGTCAAGCAAGCTGGCATTTTGTGGCCACTTGTTGGTGTGTGGCCTTGACCACCAACAAGCAATGATCAAGCTACGCCGGCAAGAGAACAACAACCTTTGTCGAGCCAGCAGCAACAAGACCAACCCGCCATAACATCAACTCACACCCACCCATATCATCAAGCCACCAACCAGTTGCTATAACAACCCAACAACCGCTCATGCTCAAAGACCGCACCAAAACAACCTTTGCTCAACTGATTGAACGCGTTATTAATGACTTCTTCAAGAATTTCCGCCACTGCCCCGAAAGTCATTGGACGTCAAGTTACTACCAATTCTATTGTCACTGGGTTGGTGTGCTCCACTGCAAATTCCTGTTTCTCCCGGAGCCGGTGATGGCGCATAAAGATAATCGCATTCAAAAAAGCTATAAACTACCAAATCCAGAACAAAGCAAAGGGGCGATACATGTGAAACATGACACTATTTTTCTTTATATATTGTTATTCGTAGTTCTCAAATTTTTCAATCACTGCAACTTTACCTTAATTTTCTGGTCCTGCTGCTTTACAGTGGGGGCACTGACTAACCTAGGGGGAAGAATGTAATGAATCTTAATTTTAATAACAAACTGCATAAAAACTTAATAACTCAACTTTAACATTTCTCTATGCTCTCAGACATAATAGACCTTTTGAATTGAATCACACAGAAATTGGCGCCTAGTTTGTCGCCAACAATCTTAGTAAGCTAGCAAGATTCACAATGAAACTGTCCCGCCTTTGACCCAGCCGCTTATGCTCAATTTTTGTAGCTCTCTAAAAAGTAATGCTATTCATGTGAAACTCTTCCGCCCTTTGACTCAGTCGCCTGTACTCAATTTTCGAAAAACTCCAAAAATGCTCATAACAACTTAGTTACTGTAAAAGTAATGGTAAATCATAAGCTGGTCGGTAACTTGAGAGCTAAAAGTTGAACGAGAAGTTCCAGGTGCCTATTGATCGGGAATCTCAGATAAGAAACTCTCATATCCCCATGTTATAAGAAATGTATAAAAGCCCTATGCTTAAAGATACTTGGTTTATTCTCTCTCTCATTGTCAGCTACTCCTAAACTTGCCTTATAGCCTCGTTGTCATACTGTATTGTTGTTGATACTCAGCATTTGCTCATCTAATACTTTGTTATTGAATTCCATTAGCTAGAGTACCTACTTTTAGTAAACTAGCACTAGCCTATCTTGACATTACACCTAGATTCTGCCGTTAAATCAGCATCAGTTCAAGCTTTTGCCCCAACCCAAATTTTTGACAAGTAGATCAAAAATATTGAAGGAAGTTTAGATGCACAGTAAAAATTACTTGTTTCCATTTTTCACTAAACTTTGTTTACACCAAGACAGTTTCATAAGTGTAGCACTCCGAAAGGAACTTTGCTCCAGCCCACTGATAGTAGCCCCACAACAAGTATCTTAGATACAATGCAGGCACATATTAGATCAGACTGGCCTGTCTTCACTCAAGATATTGCAGATTGCTTTAAACAATTTTTACAATTTTAATCGCACAAAATTGCTATGCGTAAAATGACTAAGGATCCAGAAGAGCTAGAATTAACATGAAGACAAGCATATAAGGGTTTTGAGAGCCCTCTCTCAAGGACTCCATGAACTTAGAGATTGTACACATGGAAATGATAAGTTGACTTCCTTTTGCATTTAGGTACTATGATCAGCAGTTGCCCTCCTAACAAATTTTCTGTCATTTTTGGGAAATCTCTTGAAGAACTGTACAAAAATTTCAAAAAATACATGACCTCGCGACCTTGGAAGGAAGTGCAAATATGTTGTTGTTGCCTGAATATAAAATGGCTCTTTTAGAAAATAGTTTAACTGGACCTGTCCATACTACCTTGACCAAGGCCCAAAAAGGTTTATGATAAATGAGTTTTGATGACTTATGTGTATTATGTATCCAGAAGATAAGGATTCTGATCTATTTCAACAATTACTATATGATGCAAAGCAAAAAAACAACAAATGAGGCTGTTCTAGAATTTTTAGAATGCTTGAAAAGAATGGCTTGTTCAGCTCATCCACAGTTAAATTTGAAAAACCAAGAAGGTATTATAAAACCCATTTTCATTTGTGAACTCTTACCAAAAATTTATGAGGTCATAAAATATCATGACCCTGCTAATCTTGCTGAGGTAGTAAACAGAGCAATGTTTGCATAGCAACAGATATTTAGGGAGATGATACAAGAATATCACAGCCCAGCTTACTCAGATACTGTGCCCTATAATTTATCTGTATTACTTAATTCTGAAAGGCAAATTAATTAACAAATTCAAGATTTGAAAACGCTGGTCTTAGACATGACAGAAAATTGATGATTTAGCCAATTGTGTGGCAGAAACAATCATGCAACTAGCAATTATTGCTATGGATCTAGAAGAGTGGCCATGGCCAGGGCCAGTCTGCCTGGAACAGCCTATCAAAAATTAGGTAGTTTAAGACAATCAAGGAGTTGATATAGATAATTGGAACAATGCATTGAGAGGTAATAATGAATAAAGTACCTAATTATAAAAATTATAATTATAATGAAAACACTCGGCAAATAGATAGAAATGATAGAATTTTCAATAAAGCAAATGATAATGCATACAAGTTTGCAAATACTCTAAATACTGAAAAGAAAATTGTATGGTTTCAAACAAACCCTGGTAACAGACAAATAAATTCAAATGATAATTATTCTGAAAATGGACAGCAAATTTGACTGTCACATTTTCTATTTTTCGGATATTGATGATGAGGCACTCCCTCTCTAAAATATGTGGGGAAAGACACATAAATACTTTATATTTGCCCCCTCTCCAGAGAATGAAATCAGTCAAGCATTTGAGACAAAATGCAATGGCTTCAAGCCTGGAAGTTTTATATTTGTCTGGGTTTAGTGGAGACAACGCAATGAATACACGCTCCAACTTTGAGTGGAGAGCAATATTTTGGAACTAATAACTTTGGCTGAATACTAGTTTACCCTGCAATATATTACCTCATAAAAGAGAACAATGGGTTCTAAGTGAAATCAATCAGGAAAACAAAACAGCTCCCACAATACTACGTATATAAATATTACAAACATTGGGCCAATTTTGGCAATAAAAAATCAGATTATTGTATTGAGTCATTGCCTCCTTTTAATCAAAACATTGATTTTGAAATTAGTTACAGTCCAGGGCCCTGTTGCATAAAACTCTACAAGACCTACAAGCTACAAGCTACAAGTGAAATCCGTTGCATAAAACTTTTGCTACAAGCTACAAGTTCTACAAGTAACTTTCAAAAAGTTCTACAATTGTAAACAGTACAAGTGACTGTTGCATAAAAAATAAATGCTAATAGCTACAAGTGCTACAAGTGCTACAATAGATCTACAAAAATTCTACAAGTTGTACAAATGCAGATTATAAGTTCTACAAGTCCTACAAGCTACAAGTTCTATTAGTAACCATTGCATAAAACTCAGAACTACAAGCTACAAGCTACAAGTGTGAACTATGCTAAAATATTTTTTCTACAAGACCTACAAGTGAATCCGTTGCATAAAACCTCAAGTGCTACAATTGTAACAAGCGCTTAGTTTCTTTACTGTGTGACTGTTTTCAAGTAAAATTTGACTTGTAATTTTGATTTTTGTGCGCATGTTTTGCATAAATGGATTTCATGGATAGCAGTGAAGAAGAAGAGGATAATTTTACTCTTTCTGTACACCGTACAAGGACATTCAGACTGCGAATCAACTTTGATAGATTATCATGCAAAAATGTTGAGCAATTTTGCTTATTGGACAACAATGTAGAAAAATTGGTGAATTTAATTAGCTCCTTCATAAAGCACAAAACTAATCGTAATCATGCACTGTCACCCATGCAACAAATTTGATTGAGTTTAAGATATTTAGCTAGTAACTCATTATATAGTGTTGTGGGTGATAGTAGTACGGCTGGACCCTTCAGCCCCCCTGTACTTAAGCATAGCACATGCTTAAGCATAGAGATTCCATTTGGACTATGCACGCTCTTAGTACACGTGCACTCACCCTCTTGAATCGCCGAATTTTCGGCCATACTACTACACAAAGGCATGAAGCGTCCAACAATGCACAGTCGGTTATCCAGGACGGGCGGAGCCAATTAATTTTAATTTGCATAAGTAGCTAGCAGCATCCCCCATGCTACTGTTCTAATTTTAGATTCAGATCATCAGCTATGCTGGTTGACTGCACGTTGACTCGCAGACGATGAGTCATCATGGGTTCTATTTTTAAAACAAAAAATGTTAAAAAAACCGGAAATTTCCGGTTTGACTGATACCAAAAATAGTCTCATCTCAAATTATGAAAGGAGAGAGCAGGCAAGAAAAATCGTTCTCCAAAATTATTGCTCTTTTGAACTACTCAATTTCTGCTCTTGATTTTACTTATTGAAATGGCTCCTGACATTGAAATGGAAGACCTTTAGTACGACGCATAAAACATCATAAAACGGGTTAAACGCTTAAACATCAAAACTCTGCCCTTGTAGGCACGAAGCACCAAATTTCGGGTAAAAATTCTTTAGAATAGTGTACTGATTATATTCTTAGCATTTTTATCCGATTTGGATAGTCTAGCAGAGCACTGCTAGAACTCTTCAACAGATGTGACAACTTCATTATTGTCTTCTCGTTTCATCTGCTCATCCTCAAATAGATCGGCATTTTTGCGAATCAATTTTTTAAAGATGTATTTTCGACTGGCCCAAGCTGTCTCATTAGCTTCCTTTTTTCCAAATTTTAATTCATACCGGTAAAAATTATTAGCGTTTTCTATTTCTTCCCTTAATTCGCTTTCATTTAGAGCATCTAGGAGTGAGTCATAAAAATCATAGAGAATATGGATTTTATCAACAAAACTGCTGTAAAATGGCTCGGTTTGGAGGTCTTGTATACTGTTCGGAAAATCTTCAAAATCTGAAAGCACGGATGTTACTAAAAAGCGCCAAAACGGGTTAGTCCAACCACTTTCGATTACAGTCTCATTTGAGCTGCTTTCAGAATCTGAAGAATTTCCATTGTTACTGCCTTCACTACTATCATCATCTGTCATTTGTTCAGACTCTGATGTATCATTCCTCTTTTGTGATATCCCATGCATGAGGTATTTGTGTCTTTTTAAAGTAAAATTATTTAGTAATTGCTTACCGCAGATTTCACAGATTTTATTCATTTTGTCAACTATTCAAGATGTGGCATTCCTTAAATAAACTTTATTGCACATGTGATTCGCGTTTACATCACATTCTTGACGTAGAAGCTCACATTCTTCACAATAATGGTCACTACCATCACTTCATTCAATTCTATAGCCTAGCATGCATTTTCTTCATATGCATAACGTTAAGCCTGGTTCTGAAGTGAAAATTATCAATGACAAAGTGCTCCAATTTTCGACAATATCTCCAAGAATCGCAATTTTGTCGGTAATATCATCAATACAACCTCACGCAGAAAGGTGGTTTGCTAGTCAGTTGTTAGCTGATGCAACTACAAATAGGTGATTTTTATGAAACGCGCTCAATTTTCAGAGGAATGTGACGATGTGATGGTTTTTGTGCAGACTGTGAGGTCTCACATTCTGCACAAAAAGCATCACATCATCACATTTGTCTGAAAATGTATACCAGGAGGTTCATACCTTCTCGCCCTTGGCGACTGATAAGTTAAAAGCAAACGCGCCCAATTTTCAGAGGAATGTGACGATGTGATGCTTTTTGTGCAGAATGTGAGGATTTTGTGCACCTCACATTTTGCAGAAAAATCCCACATTCCAAATTGTGTACCTCACATTCTGCACAAAAAGCATCACATCGTCACATTCCTCTGAAAATTGGGCGCGTTTGCTTTTAACTTATCAGTCGCCAAGGGCGAGAAGGTATGAACCTCCTGGTATACATTTTCAGACGAATGTGACAATGTGATGCTTTTTGTGCAGAATGTGAGACCTCACAGTCTGCACAAAAGCCATCACATTGTCACATTCCTCTGAAAATTGGGCGCGTTTCATAAAAATCACCTATTTGTAGTTGCATCAGCTAACAACTGACTAGCAAACCACCTTTCTGCGTGAGGTTGTATTGACAATATTACCGACAAAATTGCGATTCTTGGAGATATTGTCGAAAATTGGAGCACTTTGTCATCAATAATTTTCACTTCAGAACCAGGCTTAACATTATGCATATGAAGAAAATGCATGCTAAGCTATAGAATTGAATGAAGTGATGGTAGTGACCATTATTGTGAAGAATGTGAGCTTCTACGTCAAGAATGTGATGTAAACGCAGAATCACATGTGCAATAAAGTTTATTTAAGGAATGCCACATCTTGAATAGTTGACAAAATGAATAAAATCTGTGAAATCTGCGGTAAGCAATTACTAAATAATTTTACTTTAAAAAGACACAAATACCTCATGCATGGGATATCACAAAAGAGGAATGATACATCAGAGTCTTAACAAATGACAGATGATGATAGTAGTGAAGGCAGTAACAATGGAAATTCTTCAGATTCTGAAAGCAGCTCAAATGAGACTGTAATCGAAAGTGGTTGGACTAACCCATTTTGGCGCTTTTAGTAACATCCGTGCTTTCAGATTTTGAAGATTTTCCGAACAGTATACAAGACCTCCAAACCGAGCCATTTTACAGCAGTTTTGTTGATAAAATCCATATTCTCTATGATTTTTATGACTCACTCCTAGATGCTCTAAATGAAAGCAAATTAAGGGAAGAAATAGAAAACGCTAATAATTTTTACCGGTATGAACTAAAATTTGGAAAAAGGAAGCTAATGAGACAGCTTGGGCCAGTCGAAAATACATCTTTAAAAAATTGATTCACAAAAATGCCGATCTATTTGAGGATGAGCAGATGAAACGAGAAGACAATAATGAAGTTGTCACATCTGTTGAAGAGTCTAGCAGTGCTCTGCTAGACTATCCAAATCGGATAAAAATGCTAAGAATATAATCAGTACACTATTCTAAAGAATTTTTACCCAAAATTTGGTGCTATCATGCCTACAAGGGCAGAGTTTCGATGTTTAAGCGTTTAACCCATTTTATGATGTTTTATGTGTCGTACTAAAAGTCTTCCATTTCAATGTCAGGAGCCATTTCAATAAGTAAAATCAAGAGCAGAAATTGAGTAGTTAAAAAGAGCAATAATTTTGGAGAACGATTTTTCTTGCCTGCTCTCTCCTTTCATAATTTGAGATGAGACTATTTTTGGTATCAGTCAAACCGGAAATTTCTGGTTTTTTTAAAATTTTCGTTTTAAAAATAGAACCCATGATGACTCATTGTCTGTGAGTCAACGTACAGTCAACTTGCATAGCTGATGATCTGAACTAAAATTAGAACAGTAGCATGGGGGAAGCTGCTACCTTTTTATGCAAATTAAAATTAATTGGCTCCGCCCATCCTGGATAACCGACTGTGCATTGTTGGATGCTTCATGCCTTTGTGTAGTAGTATGGCCGAAAATTCGGCGATTCAAGAGGGTGAGTGCTATGTGTACTAAGAGCGTGCATAGTCCAAATGGAATCTCTATGCTTAAGCATGTGCTATGCTTAAGTACAGGGGGCTGAAGGGTCCAGCCGTACTACTGGTGATGCACAAGGTGTGCACAAATCTACAGTTTGCAGGACCGTATCCCGTTTTATTTGAGTGGTAAACGCAAATTTGTTTCATGTTGTGGACTGGCCAAGCAACAATAACAATGTATTAAATATTCCAAAAAATTTTTTGAAAAAGGCAAAATGCCATCAGTTTTTGGAGTGCTTGACAGAACGCATATAAATATGCAAAAGCCTACTAAAGACAAAGAACTATACATAAATAGACATGGCAATCACTCCCTAAACGCAATGCTAGTGTATGGTCCAGATTTGAAATTTTACTATTTATTGGTCAAATGGCCAGGTTTGGTCAACAATGCTAGAGTTTTCAGAAACAGTTCATTGAAGGCACGCCTAGATTCAGGCAAGTTTTCCAAAAAAAAAGTATTATATAGTTACAGAAAGCTGAAGAAAAATGTTGAAAATATTTTAGGCAATATTTCCCGCATTGAACAAGACTGCTAAATAAAGATGTTTTGAATAAAAAAATCTTCATGCTTGCAAAAACAGTCTGCATCAGTCCATCTTTATACTAAAACAAAATTTTTTTAGTCAGCTACTGATTTTTGTTGAATAAAGTTGGGGAGCACAATTCAGAAAAATGCAGCTGGAGCTAAAATACAGGGTGGCCCACTTGTCTGTACCCAATTTCAAATTTGAATAATTTAATGCGCACTTTATGAATTTCTTTAAAAATTGACCACATAATATAACAACCATATGAATTTTGTTTTGCAAATTATTTTTGCAGAATTGTGATTTGCTGTTATACTGTAGCTATTTCTGCAAAAGGTACTATTTTCAGATTAGGCGCATATCTTTCAAAGGGTTGATATCACTTCAATTTTGTAAATGTTTATTCAAATGAGTTCAAATTTTATCACCTCAGAAAAAACATTAGAATGCAAGTATGATAGCAGTTTTGACATTTCATTAATGGTAACTTTTAACGTGATTGCTACAATATTCAAAAAATGTGTGTAAATGTTTGCTATGTTCGATAGTTTTTAATCAAATTTCTACCGTAACTTCACCAAAGATTTTAGAGTTCTATTAAAATTTGAATCGTGGAACACTTATTTGGTACACCCTGTGTAGTAACTAAAAATTTTGGTGCTTTGCACCAATTTAAGCATTTGTGAATTTCAACGTTTTTTGATCAAAAACATTTAATGTTTCAAGAAAAATATTCAATCTATGGGTGAAAACTTCTGAAATGTTATCAAACCATGTTTTTGATGGACGGACGTCATTTTTCACCAAAAGTTGTACTTTTTTCTTTTTGGGGCAATGTTCCATAATGTGGAGACAGTTTTAGACACCTTTTCGAATTATAGAAAAAATTTCTCATAAAGAAGCACTGTTCAGAGTACAATGTACGTATTAATGCACAAAACCCCAAATATCAAATGTTAAAAAAGGTACAAACGAGTGTAAGCATTGTGAGATTTGTTACTGCAATATTGTGTTAAAGAACGACCCATTTAAGGTTGGAAGCCTGTTTCAAATGGTGTCTTGCTCGGAAGACTCAGCATACTCTAACTCCGACTACTTGGTTACACCGTTGCTAAATCCTATTACATTAGCTGAGAGGAAGTATAACTCTGCGCACGTTCACACTCGACATTTCATCAAATGCGCTTTTGGAGTATTAAAACAGTGGTTTCGATGCTTGTTGGGCAAGATTCCTATGTCTCCAGAAAATGCTGCGGAGGCAATCAAATGTTGCGTAATCTTGCACAACTTTATCGTTAAGCAAGACGACGTGGACATACAAGCTGCCGAGTTGCACGGGGAGCGTGTGGACCAAAACATTGAAAGTGAGACTGAAAGTCTCGATTCTACAAATGAAGTTTCGAAACGAATTCAGCTAATTGAATTGTTTAATGCTTAATTTGTTGCGCATCCGTCTAATAAAGTATGGACATAATGTATAACGTGGCGCTTATGCACGTTAAGACCCATCTAAAATTTTCGAATTTCACTTTTATCAATATTCAAAATGCAAGTTAATTATGCATAAACAGCATCACATCTCAAAAATTCATGCATCGTACTGCAAATATGTGTTTTGAGTCGGGGCAGAAGCCGAACGATCGTAGTCGAAAACGCCGAGAAAACTCCCTACAGGCTGCAGGGGTTGTTGGGTGACTTGTAATTTTTTGACCTCGATTTCCAGCTTTTGGTTTTGCAACATCCAGTTTCGGTTTCGGAGCTCCAACTCCTCAATTTCTAGCTCCAGCTTCCGTTTCTTTAAATTCATAATTTCTTCCTCCTTTGAACACGATGCTTCACGAGAACGTTTTTTTGACGCCGGGGTTGGCTTTTTTGAAGTCGCAGGAACAGCTGTATGCGTATTTATAAAACTTAGTCGAAGCATACTTATCTAGTATGCATGAATATCGAAAAATAGATTTATAAAAAGTGGTTTTCCAGTGTTTCACACAAATCCACATATTTGTTCTTAATCAAAATTGAAAAAATTCACATTTTTTTCATTCTGTTTGAAATGACCGTATTATTTGAAATATGGAAGAACTCGAGGTGTGGTATGCAGCGAATCACCTGTTTTACAATACCGCAATGCAAATTGTAACTTAATAGCAGGCAGCATGAGCTGATGCAAAAATTTACAAACTTTTCAGTTATTTGCGCCGATAAATACTAAAAAATCTTAATTTTGATAAAATTTCAAATTTTTTTATTTTTGTTCTTTTAATTGGAAATGATACGGGATGATTAATGTCCAAAAACGATGTTATTTTTCACCCCCCCCTTTTGCTTGTTTTATAGCATACTTTGAAATTTTTTAAAAATTTTGGGTTTCATCCCCCCAGAATTTTGGTGCTGCCCATGTATTATTATCACCCAATTCTTGACAGATTTTGATTCAAATTTCTAAGTCTGATGCTGCTTGAATTCACGAGGTGCATTTTGAACCTTATAAACCTTATTTTAAAAGGTCTAAAATGCAAAATTTTCCGTGGTTCTGCTCCGATAGCTTGAGCTGCCACCCCAGACCCCCTGTCGTATATAACTCGGGTGCTCCGCAAGTTTACTTACACCCCCCCCCCGATAAAACTCATAAATACGGACATGCTTGCATGCTTGCATGTGCGATGTGTGCGATCTTCAAGATCCCATATTCATTGAATTCTTTTAAGCAAAAACTTGCTGCCCAAATAAGTTTATGTGGAATTATGGAAAAAATTCGAAAAAACGTTTAAAATTTTCGGATTTTTTGAGGAAATCGTCACTAGAAAATAAACTCCAATGCTTCTTTAGATGAAATACCTTACCTTTCAATTCATTTAGCCGATTATGTCGATTTTTCCTACAAATTTAGAATTTTTTATTTTTTGAAATTTTTCTGGGGGGTTAGGACTCAGGAGTCAGGACCATACATGCACAGGACCATAATTCTAGGGGGGAGAGGATCAATCCAAAATGGTTGGAAAAAGGGGTAAAAAAGCCCTACACGCGTTACAAACACCGTTGTTAGACGTTTCTCAATGTCGTTCATCTTTTACAACAATTTTTTCGCAAAAAAAAATTCAAAAAAAGTTCAAAATTTTCGGATTTGTTGTGGGGGAAAATACCCCATTAATTTCTATTGCTATGAAACAACGTACCTTTTATTTACATTTTAACCGATTAAATCATTTTTTTAGAAATCTAGAAATTTTTCTTTTTTTAAAAATTTTCTGGGAGTGGGGGGGTCCGGGTCAGGCCTTGGGGGGGGGTTCAGGAGCCCCAAACCCGCTCCCCCCACGTGCATGTATGTTGTTGACCCCCTAGCCAAAACAACTGTTCTTGCGAATGATCGTTCGTAAACTTCTGTGCTAAAAATTAGTACCTTCCGTTTCAGTACAGAGTCCCTGAGATTCCCATGTTTCTGATGTGTCAAGTCCGTCTATGACGGCCGAATTGTTGCCGATTATGTCGATAACTAAGTCGTCAACTTTCGTTGGCTTCGACTTTTGTCCGCCGGATGCACCCGTTGCTTTGTTCGCATCTTTTTTTGCAACTGCGTTTTTTCGTAAATTTGGCCAAATCGTATCTCGGATATACGACCAATCTTTTTTATCCGGAAGCGGATTGAATCCGTGTATAGTTTTACAGTCTGCCAGAATCTGCTTCCAAACTTTGATCTTTTCATCTTTCGTAATAGTTGTGGAAAATGAGCCGAATAGTACGTCTTTGCTATCTTTTATCAGCGAAAGTAGTGCACATTTTTCGTCTTCGGACAATACCATTTCAAATCGATTGACGTTAGTGCCGGCGTGGTCCAAAACTGACCCACAGTCTCAAAGCTGTAGTCTATGTATCTTTTTTGAAGAAATCTTGCCACGGTAATGAGAAAAATTTTATTCCTAAAACAGGAATTTCGTGAAAACAACCTAAGTTTACTTATGTGTGTAGAGCATAAGTCAGCCGACAGTATGCAATGCAAAAATAGTTACTTCAGCTCGATCATGATTCGTCAGTTTTTTTTAAAAGTTGCTCTTATTTTATAGCGCGTTTTCACAGTTCAAAATCAATGGATTTCAATAATCCTAGTAAGGCAGTTTGCATAATCAAAAGCAATAACTCATGCATTAATAGAAACCACAGCTTTGAGACTCAGGATACAGTTTTGGACTAGAGGCTAACTTGAATTTCTCATACACTGAGCTACAATTGTAGAATTTTTTTATGCAACGGCGACTTGTAGAACTTGTAAATGTCCTTGTAGAACTTGTAGGTTTAATCGCATATTTTGTGCGTGAACTTGTAGCTACAATTGTAGGACTTGTAGACTACAATTGTAGAACTTGTAGGACTTGTAGACTATGCACTTGTAGAGCTTGTAGGACTTGTAGACTACAAGTGTAGAACTTGTAGAACTTGTACGCTACAATTGTAGAACTAGTAGAACTTTGTAGATAAATCACCATACTAATGCGTTGCTACCATTGTAGAACTTGTAATTTAAACTTGTAGAATAAACAACTTGTAGGACTTGTGGGATGAGAATTTTTCCTTGTAACTTGTAGCTTGTAGATAAATAATTTTTTTATGCAACGGTTCCTTGTAGAACTTGTAGCTTGTAGAACTTGTAGGACTTGTAGCTTGTAATTCTTTTATGCAACGGGCCCGGGCAATCCCAATATTGACTGTTACCGGTAGTGGGAGGACCCAAAATTGATCTTGTCATTATTTAGCCCAATTTGTAACAAAAGATTGAGATTGAATAAGGAATTTGTTAGCTCTTTACTCCAATTAATAAAAAGTTGAAAAAGTCATAAATTTAAGATAATATTCTTTTTTGTGCATTTCTGTGTACCTAGTTGTGTGAGTAAAATGTCAAAAGGTGAATCAAAATTTCAGTGTCAATCCTGCCTTTATCTTGGTGAACAACGCTAACATCAACGATATTGGGGTGGCCAAATTTTGCAGTCTTTGCTGAGAAAGTATAGCTCCCACCATCAAATCTACTTGTTGCCTGATCTGACTGCTGGTTCTCGAGACAGGATTGTTCAAAACTTCCCCTGGGAAATTAACCCCATGCAATTTCCCCTTTCCTGGCTCTGGGCCCCTGGCTGGATGCGCTCCATCCCCAGGCATGTACCCATCTTCCCTATGCTACAGCATTGCACCCCGGCTTAACCTCAGTGCACATATTCTGAGTCCTTCCACCTATGCTATAAAACATGCCATGTTCTACCATTGCAGTCTAGAGACCCAGGCCTTAGTTGCAACTAGTGTTGTAAAAGATAAGGATTTTTTGCAAGATAAAAGATAAAGATAAAATTGAAATTTTAAAATCTAAAAGATAAAGATAAAGATAAAAAATTAAGAAAGATAAAGATAAAGATAATTTGCAAGATAAATTAACCAAGAAGATAAAGATAAAGATAAAGTGTAAATATGGTCGCCTGGACCTATAGTCTGGTTCATTTAACTTTGAGGTTTTTGAAAAAGTTTGAAGCGGTTACAAAAGTGTTTTAAACTAACAGTATGTTGAGTCATATAGAGCCAAATGCTTGTTTTGAGCCGCATTACAGCATCAAAAGTTTAAACCGCTTTTGTAGCCTGATTTTTGTGGAAAATTTCAGAAGAAAACCGCAAAGTTAAATGAAACAGACTATAGGAGAATGTTGTATGTGAAGTGCAATAAACCAGAGTGGGTGATGCAAAGCAGCCAAGTGAAACCCTAACTTTTACACCTGAGGTCAAAGCGGTAATAGGCATGAAGCACACATAAATGTAGATTTGGGGGTTTACCTGCAATATCTAATTGACCCACGCAATACTACTACTGGCCAGGCACGTAACTGGCCGTCCTATTTTGGTGGGGAACCAACACCAATTTTGGGGGATAAGCCCAAAATGGACAGAAATAGCACAAAATAACGTTTTAAAAGTCCTATCTACTGAATTTTGGGGGTCCAGCCGGACCCTTCCATTCCCCCCAGAGCTATGTGCCTGCTACTTGCTGACAGAAAGTGCATTTCTTTCTTTTCACAAGCATCGAAACGAAAACAGAAATGATGGGTAAAATCCGGAAACGGGAACAATATATAAAAGCCGGAAACTATCCAAAGCACCGGAACCGGGGTTTCCCAAGTAGGGCCCATCAGGATGAACACCCCAAACTCCGTTTCCAGCTAAATTTCTCCCACTTAAGGGGGATTTAGGGGCTCGGAAATCGGGTACCCCATTATTCATATGAGAAGCTGCCCCGGTTCCGTTGAAAGTTTCTCCGACCTAGGGGTACTCAAAGCGCCGTAACCAGGGTTCTAAAAAGAAGGGAGCATGAGGGTCAGAGCCCCCAACCCTGTTTCTGGCAAAATCTTACGCATGGAAGCAGCGTTTTTTTGTATTCGGTAAAGATTTTTCTCAATGTACAAAAACTTTTTGGGACCGTCTTTGTACATGTACAACGATTTTTGGGAAGTCAAAAATTGCAAAAAGGTCTAAAATTCGGAAAAAGTTTTGGCGCTCTGCTGCCAAAAATGAGTAATTGTGTGTTCTATATATATTTTTATAATTACAGAAATTGCATTTCAAAATGAAAAATGTAAATTTTTTTGGCGCTTCTCGCCGTTTTAAGACAATTCTTGGTGATTTTTGCCTTTAGAGACCCAGAAATTAGCTGAAATACACAACCAAAAGTCGAAAAACTCTGTTTTTACAACACTAAAATTGCTACTGTACTATATTTTAGTACACAAAAATTTGCAAGTACAATATGTACAAATACATTTGAGGACCATCTTTGTACATGTACAAACGGACCTTGTACAAAAAAAACGCTGCATGGAATGGGGGTTTAGGGGCTCGGAAACAGGGTACCCCATTATTCACATATGTAGCTGACCCAAGCTCCGTCAGGGGTTTCTCCGCCCTGGGGGCAGTCCAAAGTGCCGGAACCGGGGTTCTGTAAGTAAGGATCATCAGGGTCACCACCCCCAACCCTGTTTTGGCGAAATTTTACCCATAGAATGGGGGTTTAGGGACTAGGAAATTTAGTAGCTCATTATTCATACATGTAGCTGACCCAACTTCCGTTGGGTGTTTCTCCACTCTGAGGGTAGTCCAAAGTGGCATAACCGGGGTTCCCCAAGTAAGACCCATCAGGGTCAACACCCACAACCCCGTTTCTGGCAAAATTTTAACCATGGAAGGGGGTTTAGGGGCACAGAAACGGAGTACCTCATTATTCATATATGTATGTAGCTGTTCCCGGTTCCGTCGTGGGTTTCTTCGCACCTGGGGTTGGTCCAAAGTGGCGGAACCAGGGTTCCCGAAGTAAGACCTATTAATGTAAACACCCCCAACCCCGTTTCCGGCAAAATTTCTCCCACTGAAGGGAGTTTAGGAACTCAGAAACGGGTACCACTCCATTACTTATATGAGAAATGCCGGTTCCAGTCAAGGGTTTCTCCACCCTGGAAGTAGTCTGAAGTGCCGGAACCGGGGTTGCAAGTAGGGCCCATCAGGGTCATCAACACCCCAACCCCTTTTCCAAAAATTTTCCATTCACTGAAGGAGGGTTTAGGGGCTCGGCAATGGGTTACCATGTAGTTCTAATGTGAAACTGAATTCTGCTCCGTCGGGGGTTTCTTTGTTCTGGGGCAGTCCAAAGTGCCATAGCCGGGGTTCACCAAGTAGGACCTATTAATGTGAACACCCTCAACCCTGTTTCTGGTAAAATTTCTCCCAATCAAGGGGGTTTAGGTTCAAAAACAGGGTACCCCATTATTTATATATGTACATGGGTAAAATTTTGCCTGGAAATGGGGTTGGGGGTGTTGACCTCATTGGGTCCTACTTGCCGAATACCCAGTTCTGCCACTTTGGACCACTCATAGGGCAGAGAGACCCCAAAATGAACCAAGGTCAGTTACATATATGAATAATGAGCTACTAAGTTTCCTAGTCCCTAAAGCCCCAGTCTATGGGTAACATTTTGCCAAAAACGGCAATGAGGTTCTTGAACCTGATGGGCCCTACTTACAGAACCACTTGGTTCGGCACTTTGGACTACCCCAGGGCGGAGAAACCACCGACGGAGCCGGGTTCAGCTACATATGAATAATGAGGTGCCCTCTTTCCGAGCCCCTAAACCCCTCTTCAGTGGGAGAAAATTGGCTGGAAACGAGGTTGGGGTGTTCACCCTGATGGACCCTACTTGGGAAACCGCGGTTCTGGCACTTTGGACCACCCCCAGGGTGGAGAAACCACTGATAAAACTGGGGTCAGCTTCACATATGAATAATGGGGTACCCGTTTCCGAGCCCCTTCCCCTTCAGTGGGAGAAAATTTACCGGTAACGGGGTTAGGGTATTCGGATTAATAGCTCCTACTTGGGAACCCCGGTCCTCCACTTTGGACCATTCCCAGGGCAGGAGAAACCTCCGACAAAACCGGGTTTAGCTACACATTTGAATTATGTGGTGCCGCGTTTCCAAGCCCCTTAACCCCCCAGAGTGGGAGAAATTTTGCTGGAAACGAGGTTAGGGTCGTTCACATTAATAGGTCCTACTTAGGGAACCCTAGTTCCTGCCACTTTAGGCCACCCCAGGGCGGAGAAATCCCCAACAAAACTGGGTTCAGCTTCACAATTGAATTATGGGGTACCCCGTTTCCGAGCCCCTAAACTCCACTTCAGTGGGTGAAATTTTGCCAGAAACGGGGTTGGGTGTGTTGACCCTGACGGGCCCTACTTGAGGAACCCTGTTTCCGGCACTTTGGATTACCCTCAGAGCGGAGAAACCCCCAACGGAACTGTGTGCAAAATACTATAACTATGTTTCCGTTTCTGTATTTTGCCCATTGTTTCTGTTTCCATTTCCGTTTTCGGATTTTACTTACACCCTCGATATACAGGCATTAGGTTGGGCCGCACTTTGTAGTGTTTAAACAATCGTTTTCTTTTCTTTTCTTGTATTACATTAAACTTGAATCCGTCTGAATGTATTTCATGGATTACGTGCTAACTTATGTACATACTTTATCTTTTTTAGCAAAATAAATTCCTATCAAAAAGATAAAGATAAGGATAAAGATAGCCTGTGATTTTCCTAAAAGATAAAGATAAAGATAAAGATAAAATAAAGAAATCGTCAAGATAAAGATAAAGATATCTTTATCTTTATCTATATCTTGCTAAAAAGATAAAGATAAAGATATCTTTTACAACACTAGTTGCAACACTCTCAGCTTTTTGGGATTTGTCAGCAGTCATCTTGATTCCTAATGATGGACATGCTGAAAAGGGTTGCATGGATATTTTTTTACAATATTGCTGATCTTTTGAAGTTGCAACTGTATGATGATTGAATCTGACAGCAAGAAACTATAGTTGTCTGTATTTTTTATCACTATCACGTTGTTTTCACCCTATATGACTATTTTTGGTGTTTTTCGTTGATAACTCATGATATACTGTACGTATCTTAATAAAACATGCTTCAAAAAATGCAGAATTCAATTTTCTTCCTGATGATATAATTTTGTTATACACAATAGACAAGTATTTGCGCTACAGTAATCTAAATAAAACTACCTATGGAAACATTGAAGATGTGCCTGTCTTGAAAAACTTACAACTAGATTAACGCAAGAA
Organism: Mermis nigrescens; assembly: GCA_036768485.1. Classification (NCBI taxonomy): domain Eukaryota; kingdom Metazoa; phylum Nematoda; class Enoplea; order Mermithida; family Mermithidae; genus Mermis; species Mermis nigrescens. The sequence continues at coordinate 1,802,651 of JAVLUZ010000275.1, forward strand.
CCACTGATCAGAAATTCCAAAAGTAAAGTTCTTTAGGTAGAAAATTACTGCGCGCAACTATTTAGTAAAAAATATTTTATAAAAACTTAAGTTACAGAATGGTATTTGCGGAAGACTGCCTATTTTGCCATAAGCTCCCATTTGTTAGGTATTGACGTTACATTTTGGTACTTTGGCAAAATAGTTGCGTTTTTTGATTTTGAAGTTGACATCTTTTTTCTTTTTCCATAAAACTCTCTCAGTAAGGCTGCAATCTCTTTGTAAAATCATAGGTTACTGTAGCTTTTGTTTCAAGACCAATTCTGATTTGCATGTTCGTCGACTTAGCATATTAAGCTATCTTTAGGGCTCTGTTCCTCACTCACCAGAATGTTTTCAAGAAATGAACAAAATTTTGGCCGGCCATAGTTTATTTTGGCACGTTGATCACGAAAATGAAATCCATTTTTGTTTGGTGTAATATTTATTGCTTTATTCTCAGCCTTCTTAATCTTTCTGAGAAAAACTCACACATGAGTATCAAGAGGCTTCTGCCGGACTCGTCAGTTTATGTTTACGGGGTCAGTTGACACCAGACCAGAAAAGTTTTCCACCTTTTCTAGGAGGTCTAAAACCGTTCAGAAATTGAGCTTACGTGTCAAAAATTCAGTCTTTCTTAGCGGAAAATTGTGTGCTACACACGTTGGCAGTGATAACACTTTGTGTATAAAAGTCTTATGCTTTACTAGGAATATCATGATCCGAAATACGTTATTTCTGTTAAAACTTTATTTTCCTACGTTCAGTAGAGCATTTTAGCGATTTCTGAAGTCGCTTTTGACAATAACAACTCAATAATGCACCAATATGGCGCAAAGCGTCAGAAAATTCAGAAGTTCTACCTCTCTAAGACGCATTTTCCCAATATAAAATTGTCCGAATTCGGCGTGGACTAAACATTAATAGCACAATTATGTTTGGGGTCCAACAAAGCATTATCTTTCCTGACTGAAACTTTCCGTTCACCATTATTTTTCTCTTGAATCTTTTTTATGACTTGGTTTTTTAATCACAACTTTCTTAGAATGTTTCTCTGTAGATGGACTTGGGATACATCTATAGGTAGGCAGGGCAGCATCAAAATTTTAGGAGGAGTTGTAAGATTTTTTAAAGGTCATAAAATGATCTCACAGGTGGTGGTATGGCAAAAAACACATTTTTTAAACGTTTCACATCGAGCACTATCCATTGGCGTCAAAAAATCACAAAAGACAAAAAAATTTCAAAAAAATTGAATTATGGGGGTTTGGCCTTATGGGGGGTGCATACCCCAACCCCACGCCCATGCGTGTATACATCTTTTCCCTCAAAAAACGCATATACATGCATTAGAGGAATTCTGGGAGAGTGAAATTTTAAGTGCCCGTTTTTAGCTAAAAATTGCATACCCTTCAAAAATATAATTTTGCTGTGTTTCTGGCAATGTTCTATCATTTAATTCAGGGCGTACGGCAGAAACCTTTCTAAAAATAAAGGAATAATTTGATTAAAGTAAATGAAATATAACAAAGAAGAAGTATGGCGCGGAGCTCCAAAAATTAGGTACTTCAAATATAGCTAAAAACGCTACAAATTTTCGAAATTTTTTTGGAAAATCGCGAATTCAGGGAAGGAAAAATTTCTGGGGACACCTACCCAAAATCTTCACAATATCATGTTATATGCTTATCATTTTGAAAATATTGAATCAAAAATCTCTATTTGATTGTTGAAGAGAATTGTAATTGTGTTCTTATTTCAGATCAGTGATACATAGCTCTGAAGTACTTTATAATATGAAACATTTTCACATTTATAGCTTACAAGATGCGGCGTTGGCTGAAACACATTCACCCAGATTATTTGAGAACAGTACACACTGGGTACCACAAGATCCGATTTTATCAAAAAGACAGGGTTGATCAAGACACAATGCTCACCCTTGACAATAAAGTTTTTATTGGGGAACACGTTTGGATAAATGGTGTCCATATTTAAACCTAATAGTACTGCCAAGTAAGGCAAATTTATTTGTACTTGAGTGTTTTTGATATTTAGAACTGTATAATTATCAGGTGTAATATTCAGGTGAACGTCATTCCAAACACTTTTTGTAGAGCCTGATTAAACATACTTAAGAAATCTGCAATTCTAGATGAAAAGTTGTCTGGTTCAATAATAATTTTTTTCATCGTCATTTTTTCAACGGATGAACCATATCTGACAGAATTTATGGTTGTAAAAGCTGATTTCAGAATAATTTGTTTTACACCTATCTCACATTTGCCTGGAAATTCTAAGGGCTTTTCAAGCTGGAGATTATACATTCCATTGTTATTCATAGCCTTTGTAGATTAGAAAAAGAGATAAAAGTCACCACAACCTGTTCTGAAATTATCCTTTTTGATTTTCACAGTACTGGCTTTTATCGGTCACACTTATTACTGTGACCAGTGCAAAAAGGTTACAGTAATGAGGAAGACCACAAACGCAGCCCGGCGGGTGCCCTGGATGCAACAGGGAACATGCCCTATTGAGCTGTAATATTTCTACATGCCTGCAATTGGTGTGTAGTGCATGTAATTAAATAAGCATGAATAAATTTGTGATGTATAGTCATGTAGAAATATATAATTAAATTAAAAATATTTATATAGATAAAATAATAAATTAATGATGCATTAAATAAATAAATGATCAAAGCAAAACATAATTAATTAATGATTAACAAAGTGCTTTATATAATTGCATAAGTAAATAGAAAATGAATTAATTTATAATAAATATACAAATAAATAAATAGATAAAATTAGGAATGAGTAATGTATACTAAAATAAATAACCCATAATATCTTTAATACAAATGATTATAAATAAATGAGCAATGGATAATGCGATAAATAAATATTTGACTGAATCTATGAGTTAGTATATAAATACCTTGTGTAATAATACTTCTGATTATACATATAGTTTTGAGACATTCATTGCATTTTTTAGCTTAATTAGTACATATTCCAGATGTCTGTGCAGCCAAGTGGTGCAGGGACACAGTGGGTTCTGTTCTTTAAAGCATCAAATGAAAAGATTATATTTTTTGACAGCTTTGGAGAAGAGCCTGAAGAGTATAGAAAATGTTTAGAAAAAGCCATTCTGCACTTTTCTTTAATTCCAATCTACCCACATCAGAATGTAGTAGGGGTAAAAAAGCATTACATTTCTGACTTTTCATCCATATGCAGTATGTACTGCCTCTTTGCAGCGCAAAAACTATCTATAGGTTACAATACAAATAGCATTTTAGGTTATTTTTCAGATAATTGATCGTTCAAATTGATTTGCGACTGGTTTAAAAAACAATATAGAATTAAAGTTTCTATTTGCAAGTGATGGAAGAAATTAGTCCATACATTCAATTTTTACACACCCCTGCCAATTTTGTTATTACAGGGGGCAATCGGAAGCAGGATGACATTGTTTTTGCTGCAACTTTTTAGACAATGGCCATTTAAGAAGCAAAAGGGTAAAATTTCATATTTTTATTATATTTGGCAACCCCTTCCTGAAGATTTTCTAATCGAATTCTCGAAAATTACGTTTTCTCAAGGCTTTAATATGTATCAAGTTGAAAATAGTATTGATGATTAAAAAGTAAATGAGCGTATAGCTGATAATTTAGCTGATGCAGCTGTGAAAAGCAAAACTTTTGCTTGTCTCTTTACTATTTATGGTCATCATTGTAACACGATAAATTTTTTCATAACCCAGAATTTGTTTTTCAAAAGACCAATGGCAACAACAATCAATAGAAATGCACATTATTTTATTTTAACCAAAACGCCCCACTTGAATGTTCTTGAAAACTCTAAATCATGAGCTATACTGAAGTAATGGTCCACTAAAAATAGCATACCAAAAAACTATGCAAGAAAAACCATATAATTACTTACTGGTCGATGTATTTGCTAATTGCATCCAAGATTGTCTTTGTACTAACATATTTGTTGATGAATGGCCAATAGTTATATGGCACCCATATTCATAAATATGAGTAAATTAAAGTAAAAAGTCAAAAAATGACTTCTAAAGCAACAGTAGAAATCAAAATAAGTGAACTGTACTTTAGGTTGCTGGATGATAAGAATACATCAAAAAGATTCTAAGTTGTGCTGATTAAAAACAAACTGGTAGATTTTTTTCAGTACTAAATCAGACAGTTAGACATTTACTCCATGGCACATTCTGTGCCAAACAATCACATTTTGTCAAAAGTACAAAACAAGTTTATACTTCGTAGCACTGTCCAAAACTCGAAAAAAAGGACGAACAAAAAGTTTGGGAAACAGAATCTGTGGAATTTATATCTAATCTATTTTTGGCTCTTCAGGAAGAACTGAAAAAATGAATGTCCACAAAATGTTCATCATATCTGACAAGGTTTACCAATCTCTAGTGAAGATTCAATCTTTTATTATGTTCATTATCACCCACAATGTCAAATTCGAAAAATTTGTTCTTTTCAGATGGTCTACCCCTTTTTTTATCTGTTTTAATGGGTACTATTTACACATTAATAGGTTTACTTGCAGCCTTTTGTCTTTGTTCTGTTAGAACTGCTTGCGTATGCATCATATCTACAACATTTTTGCTTTTTGCTCATTGTTATGTTTTTCTTTCCAAGAATTTTTCCTTTTCTGTATCTAAATCTTTTGAGCTTTAACTAAGGGATCTTCAGTGATTTTTGATTTTTTATGTAGAGATTGGTAAAACTCGTCAGGTATGACAAACATTTTGCGGACATTTATTTTTTCAGTGCTTCATGGAGAGCCAAAAATAGATTAGATATAAATTCCACAGATTTTGTTTTTAAAACTCTTTGTTTATGTTTTACGAATTTTTGGCAGTGCTGACAAGCACACATGGGCGTGGGCCAGAAGTTGAAATACCCTCTCCCCAGAAATCAAAATCCCCTCCCAGAAATTTTTTTTTGCTTTTTAGCAATTTTTTGATGTTATTGGATAGAGCTTGATGAGAAACGTCGAAAAATGGTGTTTTTTGCCATAGGACCACTTTTAGGACCATTTTTGACGTTTGAAAATTTTTTCACCCCCCATAGAAATTTTTTCACTCCCCTCCCCTCAGAATTTTGGTGCTGCCAACCTATGCTGACAAGTATAAACTTGTTTTGCACTTTTGACAAAAATCTGATTGTTTGGCACAGAACGTTCCATTGAGTAAATGCCTAACTGTCTGAGTTAGAACTACAAAAATCTGTCAGTGCATGTCTAATCAGCACAACTTGTAATCTTTTCAATGTATTCTAATCACTCAGCAACTTAAAGTATGGTTCACTTATTTTGATTTCTATTTTTTCTTTAGAAGTCATTTTTTGACTCTTTAAATTAATTTACTCATATTTATAAACACGGATGCCATACACACCTGGGCATGGGGGGGGGGGGTTTGGGGGGTATGCACCCCCAGAAAACCAAAATACTCCCCAGAATTCAATTTTTGAAAATTTTATTCACTTTTTTCGCAATTTTTTGATGCCAATGGATAGTGCTTGATGAGAAATGTCGAAAAATGGTGTTTTCATCACCATACCACCATTTTAAAGGCCATTTTTTGACCTTCAAAAAATCTTGCACCCCCCAGAAATTTCTTGCTGCCCATGTATGGTGCCATAGTACCATTGGTTATTCATTGACAAGTATGTTACTTCAAAGACAATCTTGGATCTGATTAGCAAATATGTCGACAAGTAGGTAATTATATGCACACCTGGGCGTGGGGGCGGGGGTTGGGGCAGGAGGGGGTATGCACCCCCAGGAACCAAAATACCCCCAGAAATTAAAATTCCCCCCCCAGAATTCAATTTTTGGAAAATTTTTTCCGTTTTTTCGCAATTTTTTGATGCCAATGGATAGTGTTTGATGAGAAACGTCAAAAAATGGTGTTTTTGTCACCATACCCCATTTTAAGGCCATTTTTTGACCTTCAAAAAAATCTTGCACCCTCCCATAATTTTCTTGCTGCCCATGTATGATTATATGGTTTGCATTGTTTTTTGGTTTGCTATTTTTACTCGACCATTACTTCATATAGCTGATGATTTAGAGTTTCAAGAACATTCAAGTGTGGCCTTTTGGACAACATAAAATAATATGTGTTTCTATTGATTGTTGTCGCCATCAGAGGTGGGCAGCACCCAAATTCTGAAGGGGGTGGGGTGAAAAACTTTTCAAAGGTCAAAAAAGGATGTTAAAGGTGGTTGTATGGCAAAAAACACCATTTTTTGACGTTTCTCATTGAGCACTATCCATTGGCATCAAAAATTGCTAAAGAACAAAAGAATTTCAAAATTTGAATTCTTGGTGGGAGGTATTTCAACTTCTGGGGTTGCATACCCCCAAACCCCCAGGCTCATGTGTGGTCGCCATTAGTTCTTTTGAAAAACAAATTCTGGGTTCTGAAAAAATTTATCATGTTCATCCAATCACACATTCTTTATTCACATGTGAATATATGTTTGCAATAATTCTCAATTGCATGACTAACACATTTTTATTCTTCGTGCATTTGTATTGCATCACATTTCACAATTTTATGCAACATTTACTCATAAAAAAGCAATTTATCACACAAGCTATTGTGTTTTTGGCCAACTTTTTGTAAAGATCGAATCACATGTGTGTTTTTTATAAAAAACGCAAAGATTGATTTATCATTACTGTTAGGCTTTTAAAAAAACTTGGTTAATGTAGATTGTATCACATGCATTTCACTAAAACTAGCTTTTCCCGCCATTTCATCACATTTTACAACTTTATACAACATTTACTCATAAAAAAGCAATATATCACATGAGCTTTTGTGCTTTTGGCCCCATTTTTGTAAAGATTAAATCAAACGTGTTTTTATAAGAAATGCAGAGATGGATTTATTGTTGCTATTAAACTATTAGCATAGTCCTTATCTCCTACAACTAAGTTTTCTAGCCATTTGACCACATTCCACAATTTTATGCCACATTTACTCTGTGCTTTTGGCCTGCTTTTTGTAAAAATCAGGTGAAAAGTCATTAGTTATTCCAAAAACTAGCTCAAAGTCACAAAACCCAATATGTTATTTGCCTCATACTCTGCCAAAACTCATGGTCATGTTTCAGGGTAATTAATCCAGCAGGCAAACAAGTGGCACAATAACAATTGAGGCCAACCAGTTTAAACACCATATATGCAAGCACTTGTACCCAACCTGGTCATTTTACTTTACAATGAGCTGGGTCAATGTGAAGGCATGCTTCCAGGAGGCCCTGGACTACCGCTTATTCAAAGATTACACCCAGCTGACTAGCAAACATTGAGTCAGCTATGCTATTGCATGAAGATCATGATTGCACGGCATTTGAGGAGCTTTGATTTCATTTGTAATGATCTTCTCTTTTGGAGATGTGCAAAAAGTAATTTTTGGATGGGATAACTATCTCCAGTGTTAATTGTATGTTCAACTATTGTAGTTTTACCAGTATCCTTGTCATCTGAGGCATTTAGGTTAGGGTGACAGCTCAGCAAATTTATTAATTGCTGTCTTTCTGAAGTTCGTAGTTTATCAGAGATAACAGCATTCTGGGTGATCCACTCAGTAATGCTAACTTCTGCTTCTATGATAATTGCAGACTCTTTTTGTAAATTTGAAAATCAGTGACTTCTTGAACATGATCACCAATAAAACATATAATGATACCGATGTGTTGTCCTGCAAAGTTATTTGAGTTCAAAATTTGCATTGGAATTTCTTGATTCTCAATTGTGCATACTGATGAAGCATAGTATACATTTGCTAGGGTATGGCCTGATTGTGGCTCAAATTTGACACCATTCTTCTGAACATTTTGGTATTGCAGAGGAACTGGTATTCTGAGTAATGTTATTGTTCTAGGCTTCAGTTCGCAAGTTGTGTGTGTAGTCATCATGCCTCGTTTGAGTGGTGAATCATAGAGCAAACCAATGCTTGGTATATTTTGCTCTTTAAATTATACAAACTGTTTTTCATTATTACAGATATATGTGTTGAAACACGAGAGAAAAATAGATCCAAGCAATAGCAGATTATGTCCACCTTGTTGGATTAGTACTAGAATCGTTTGTTCTGCATCATTAATGTTAACTGTGATGTAGGCTTCACCTATAAGAGAAATTGGGTCACCATCACACCTTGGCATGGGAAAGGGGTTTGGGGGGTATGCCCCCCTAGAAACCAAAATACCCCCTCCCCAGAATTCAATTTTTGGAATTTTTTTTGTTTTTTTTGCAATTTTTTGATGCCAATGGATAGTGCTCAATGAGAAACTAAGAAACGTCAAAAAATGGTTTTTTGCCATACCACCATTTTTGACGCCATTTTTTTACCTTCCAAAAATCTTGAACTCCCCAGAATTTTCTTGCTGCCCATGTATGGTCACCATTTGCAGCAATTGGCTTAGCAGTTGTGTAGGAGATTTTAAGATTTTTGACTTTTGTGGTAGCATAGGAACTAAGTAGTGAATAAACTGCAATTGTGTCAACTAGGGCATCTACTTCTATTTGGTTATTAAGAGGTACCTTTATATGTGGTGTGCTTGTTTCATAAGCTAGTTTATTAGCATTATTAGTCATGCATTCAGTTCCTAAGTTGGAAAGTTCCATGGCTTGTGTGCTTCATTCCCTATTTGTTTGTGCAGATTGTCTATTTGCTTGAATAAGGGAGATAAGGGCCTGAGCTATAGAAGGGGGATGAGTTGCTACATGTACAAAACTATGTTGTCTAGCTTTATACCATATCAGAGAAAAATATGCTACATAGCCTATGCCCGCAAGTATAGTTAGGAAAATAATAGCATTAATTATTAATTGAAGTGTACCTTTAATAAATTATTTAGGCCACTCCTAAAGTTGGGTGAATTAAAAGGTATGGGTAGATTCTGTAATAGTGATTGTAATGCTTCAAGTTATTGGGCTACTAAATTGCATGCAGCATTAGGAAAAATAGTTGGTGAAAATCTAAGTGTAACTCAATCATGCAGTAAGCTTTTGAAATTGAGTAATTGTAATTTTTGTTCACCCAATCAATATCCAATTTGCTTACATGGGGTAAATTGTGAAAATGTGATCAAATTGTTGCAAAATATTCAGCCTCATTTTGTAGGCACGTCATTTTCACTTTACAATGAATAATTCTGAGGTTTTTTGAACTTCCCTGAATGAATTAGAAAGATTCAGAACATGAGACATAGCTCGTTAGAAAGAACTTTGAGTTTTCTAGCTATTTACTGAAAAAAATTTTTAAATATGTCAGAAACTCACAGAATAATAGCTAAACACATCAAAAGCTACAGTATGACAGCCTTTCTGGCGGCCACATTGGAAAACTGGAATTCTGCAGTAAATCAGACAAATAGAATATCATTCAAACAAGCTTTCTATGGGCATTCTAAAATGAGCTTAAACATTTTAAAAGTATGAAAAATAGCGCAAGTAAAATGCATACCTTATGGGGGCAGCCATATTGGAAAAAAATTGAATTGAAATTGCAGGACAAACTATTCAGAAACACGAAAAACAAAAAGGGGTGAAATTTAGAGCACAAAAATATCTAACTATTTTGCTATTTTTCAAAATATGAAAGCTAACCTGTATACTGTAGTGACCAAGCAAAGTTTGAGCACTTTTTTGAGCCTAGCATACTGTAGACATGAACTAGCTATACTTTTTTGGCAAAATAGTTTTATTTTAAAATTGTCTATCTAAAACACTATTTCATGAAAATCTGTTCAGTGGTTCTTGAGTTCATCTCAAAAAACCTCTCTTCACTGAAATAAGTTATTTGATGGTGAGCAGGTTTGTCAGCTTTGACCGACCTGTAAGCATGTTGTAACATGAAACATGGACTCATTTTTGAGCAAGCTGAATGAATTGTGATCAGTTATTGTATTTATTTTTATAACAAATACCAGCGGATCAAAAGTTATACTCATAAATAAATTCAAATTCTCAAATTGTGTGAAAATGATGTGTAGGATTAAGAACATTATTGAGAAAAATCTATAAAATGAGAGAAATTGCTCAATGGTTAACTGGTGTTGATTTATGTTATTTGTGGTGATTTTAAACAATTTAAACAATTTCTAGATACTGAAACTGACTTAGATGCTCAAAATGTTGGAATCTAAGAAGAAAGCTAGCCATTTGTAAATATTGATGAATTTGTATCTCAAAGGTATTTTGATATGTGGGCTGAATTCAAGCAAGATTGTCACTCATATCCTTCAGAAATTTGTGCAGTTTGTAATATGTGGTTTGATGAGAAAAAAGGCCATTGTTGTCAGTCATTTGAAAAATTACCAGGTGACGGTGAAACAAACTCTCACATGTATCTCAAACAACACTGTACTTTACCTCTTAAAATATGTAGTAGACATTGGAATGACTCGAAGGTAAATGAGGTGCCTCTGCTTTCAAAAATTAATAAGACGGGTTTGGCTGATATACCACAAGAGTTGAGCAACTTAAATACATTCAAAATGATGCTTATAAAATTGGCAAGTACATTTCAGACAATTTTTAGGTTAAGACCTATTAAAGTATCAAACAATTCTGGAGACTGGGTTCAGGGAGTATGTGGTTTAGCTGTGCATTTACCTTTGCCACTAGATGATACACATGCATATGTTAGTAAAACATTGTTATCTGCAAACAATATGGAAATCATGATGGACAGTTGTCCCACTAAAAAGTGTTATATGGCGTTGCTTAGTTGATTTAGAAAAGGTGTATAATGCACTTGAAAAAGTAAAGCAAATCAATTCATTATATAAAGATGTTAAAATTAATCAAAAAAATTCATCAGTTATGGATAATGAGAACATTACAATTATAGAATCTAATAAGTTGGGCTTGCTTAAAGATAGCACTGTTCAAAGCATGCTTAAAGTTGACCGCAATTGTCAGGAATATATTTCTGTCACTGTTGAGCCTATCTATGGTGCTGTGGAAGAAGAAAAAAGCGATTTGGAGATATATCGAACATTGAAAGTAGTTGCACAGCCAATGAAAACAAATGATCCTGAATTAGACTCAAAGTGCTATCCAGAATTATTTCCAACAGATGAAGGTGGTATGTACTCTAATTGGCTAAGAAAAGTCAATCCTCCAATGTACTTAAAACACAAGCTATTAAATAGTGATCCACGATTTTGTCGTGATCAGCAATATTTGTTTGATGAGCTAGGACAATACCATGATCGTACAGTAGAGCAAGGGATTTATGCAACAATGAAAACTAGTCAGAGGAATGATCTCAGTGCAGCCACTGTTTCAGAGCAAATTAAAGAAAAACGTCAATAGTTGGATGCTAATCTGTCTACATTGTTTTCAAAGGTTCGTGGAACAAATCAATATTATAGAACAGTAAATGGAGATTTACAAGCACTGGATGAATCATTGGATCCGCTGACATTTTTCATTACTCTTAGTGCAGCTGAATATTTTTGGGAAGATATGAGAGAGCAACTTGGATTGGCTAATGCTGATAATGAAAATGTCAAGCTACTCAGAAGCAGTTACTTGTGTTCACATGATCCAGCAAATGTGACATTGCAATTTAAACAGCATTTTGAGGCATTTTTGAAAAATGTTATCTTGAATGAGAATGGGCCACTTGGTAAGGTGTTGCATTACTTTGCGCGAGTGGAATATCAGGCATGTGGTGCCCCACATATTCATATGAAAGTATGGGTTTAAAATGCACCCATTGTTGGTCAAACTTTGAAGGAAGAAATTGCAAAATTCATTGGAAATCACTTGTGCTGTTCTATTCCAACAAAGGAAATTGATCCAGATATGAATATGTTAGTAACAAAATTTCAAATGCATTTTTGCGGTAGTAGCTGTTTAAGAAAAGTCAGACGTACCAGCAGGATGATAACTCAGTGCATTTGGCTTTCCAAGAAGACCTTTAAACTTAATTGCAGTGCATAGTGTTGAAGATTGTTTAGTGGCAAGAAGAGTTGGCAATCAAGTAGTCAAATTGTATGAATTTAAAAGGAATGAAAATGCTCATTTTGTCAATGACTATAATCCTGCGTTGCTGGCAATGTGGTGAGCAAATATGGATATTCAATATGTTGGAGAAAGGAGCCAAATTTTGAATTGCTACATTACAAGTTATATAACCAAAGCTGTCCATGTACCCTGGGGCCAGTCTATTTTTGTTTTAAAAAACATATTCTGGTTCTCGGATTTTATGTTTTTTGCACAGTCTTTGATCCATTATTTTAGATCAGCTTGTCAAAAGTTTAAAAGTTTGCATAATAGTGCAATTATTTGTTTGTGATCTATGAAAATGACATATTTGTATTAAGCCGCTATGTTCATCCTTTGTTAATTCCATATGAAATGACGGACCTTACAAAAAGATTTTTTGTCATTTGTCGATTTTTGTTTCTTCAATCAAAAAGCATCGTACCTTAAGCTAAAGTACGTACAATTGTCTGGATGGTGACAGCGTTCAATCATTTCTTGGACCGGATGGCGGCACAGCAATTTTATTTAAATATTTAAATTAACATTTCTGTTGTCTTCCACATTATTTTGTTCTACAGTAGCCAGAACCTACATGGTGCAATTTGATTGGCCACTCGGCTATTGAATGCTGATTGAATTGTACTTAATTATAGGCACGTACATAGGTACCTACTTACATATTTCATAACGCATTTATTGTGACTTGCAATGCAATGATTTTAGGAAAAGCGTGGAGCTTCAGCAATGCTTTATGAGAGTTGTTTATGCTTTTTTATATTTCCTTACAGTCGCATCTTGCGCGCACAGGACTGCAGTTTAAATAGGAGGAGGAGTAGCTGTCTTCCACAATCATCAGATACTTTTCTGAATTGTTGAAGATGATGCGCTGAAATAAGGGAATTTGAAAAAATTTTAACTTTTTGGCTTGTTGGTTCAAAAAGAAACATTTGCTGTGATGGTTCTAGGATGGAATGCGAGGGCTACTGATTTACGTTAAAATCCTACAACATTTGATTTATACATATGATTTTTACTTGATGTCAGCAATTTCAGCACCTATAGTAGGTAGGAAAACTAACTAGAATCTTTGCTAAATTACAAGTGAGCTAATGCAGCATAACACAAATAATAAATTATTTTGCCAAATTATGTGTCCATATTTTATTTTTGTTATTTTTTTATTATCATATCATTATTTTTGAGAATTGTATAATTTCAATGGTGTTATAAGGTATTTTTCTTTCCATTTCTGTATTGCTATAGGCATATTTTATTTTTTGTAATTCATAAATACATATGTGCATTGTGTCGTTTTGCTTCAGAAATGTGGATTCAGTAGAAAAAAATTAATCTGTATTAGATAAGGATAGCAGGCTTATTAAGCTGAAATTTGAATATTTTGCATAAAGAATCATGATTTTATTATATAGGTTCGTTTATCCGTTTTTTCCACTCAAGATAGTACTAAGTTGCCTAAGCTTCTTCAGACAAGAATCTGAAATTTGTTCCGTGATTTAATTCAGCCAATAGAAATAGCTTAAACCTTATGTTACATTTTTTAAATTTGAATTTCAGTATTTTTTCATCACTTTCCTTTCAAAATAAAATTATTTTTCATCTAAGCTTTTATCCTAGGCAGATGATAGTGTGAATTTTCCAGAAAATTAAATTCAAAAATTGCTATCTTGTTCAAGAAGCGATTGTTGCAAAATATGATAATTATACATCTGTACAGCATAAATACCTGTTGTAAAAATATGTATTCGTACACGGCATAAGTAGAAAAACCATAAAAATTGTATTTGGGTTTTGTTTTTGTGCAGGTTCAGGGATCAGGATTGCTAATTTTCTATCTTGCAAAATTTTGCATGTTAAATTTCTATTCGACTTCACGACATGACTTTCCTAGATTGGCTTGATCCAAATTTTGTTAGATTTCTATTAACGGAATGTCATCATACGTGGGCAGCAGGGAAAACTTGGGAAGGGGGTGCAAGATTTCTTTGAAGGTCGAAAAATGGCCTTAAAAATGGTGGTATGGCGATAAAAACACCATTTTTTGACGTTTCTCATCAAGCACTATCCATTGGGGGGGGGGTATTTTGATTTCTGGGAGGGGGTATTTTGGTTTCTGGGGGGATGCATACCCCCCACTTCAGGTGTGAATGTCATTCATCTCAAAAGGATTTGCTTTCTCATTTGCAAAACTATTTTGGTGAAACTCGAGGACTTTTGGAAAGAAGCATAAAACGGTTTTGCGCTGAGCATAATATCTCTCTGCAAGCTGGTATATCCAGAGAGAGCTTGCTAGAACTCCTTGATTACTCAACACAAGAGGTAGGTGTCCTTTTCATGTAAAATAAAATATGTGATGCTGATAAAATGTCATAGTTTAACAGCTGATCACAGCATATTCACTGATTTTCAAAAATTTATTACATTTTGAAATGCAGCTTTGGAGCTTTAGACTTGTGAAATAATTGAGCCCCTATGAGGGAAAGAATTAAATTTCCTTCCAAATGATGTGTATTTTGTTTCTCACATTTGCACCTACAGCAATCTATCAAATAATGAGCATAATGTAATCTGATTCCACACAAAACTACTAATGAAACTAAATTGCTATATATAGTTTTTAAGTTAATCTCAAGAACCACGGAACCAATTTTTAAAAAGTAAAGTTTATAAATATAAAGAAAAAATTGAAGTATTCTGCCAAAAAAATTTTCAATATGTCATGAATACAGTATACCACTTAGAAAAAATAGCTTAAATTTCAACATGGCCGCATTTTTTTTACTAATTTGTTACATTATGCTGAAAACTGGCAAAATAGTTGTGTCTTGCATCCTGTAAAATGTTCACTTTTTAATTTTTCCTCTAAGCCCGCCGTTCACTGTGAAAACACGTTCTAAATTTTTTCCAATATGGCTGCCCCACATGCTATGCTTATTGTGCACCACATGTTGTATATTATTGAATGTTTGAGCTCAATATGAAAAGAACGTGAAGTGAGCTTTTGAATGATTACTCACTTGTCTAATTTGATCTAGAATTCACATTTTTCATTTTTAGCCATGTAGGCAGCCATATTGGAAAATGTAGTTTTTAACATTTTTATCCACAATTCCTTGTGCTTTTAAGACCTTCCGGAAATTATTTCTTTAAATAGATAGAGAATTTTATGCTCTCTTTATTGAGATAGCTTTTAAAGTCTGGTTCCTCCTATTTTGTTATGTAGATTAACTTAAAAAAACCATTGTTGTATGCTGAAAACGCAGTGTGATGGACGCATAAGAGTGCCACTAATATATATGTGAACTGACGGAAAATATGTGTAGAGCCAGAGCCGGATTTAAGGAGAGGTAAAGTTATTCATAATTTCTTGAATATTTCTGGTGTTTTGCACATTATATAAAAGTTATGGCAATTTTTTGTGGCCTGGAATCTCAATTGTTTTGACAGGAATAGGCTCTTGTGGCAACAAGCATTTCTATGATTCCTAAAATGACTTCTGAGCATTAAATTAGCTATTCCAGCATTTTTTTCTTTAAAATTTAATGCGCAAATCATAAAACTTTCTGATGCTTATCGCCAAATACTTCAAGGGGCTTTAAGTGTACAAAAGCATTATTTCTGCTTAGCAATGCATTCTATTTTACTTGTAACTAATTTTCCCAGAACATTTGTGACAGTCTTACTTTTGTAAGACAATCATCTACTTAATTACTGTAAAAACATGATTTAAAAAAACCATTTTTATCAAAAACAAAGTGAAAATTTTATTTTGGTATTTTACTTTTTCATTTTAGTATAATAGTTTAATTTAAATTTTAACTGAATTTTTACCTGAATTACATTTATATCTCCCATTCTAAATTTTTGTATATTTCTTACCAGGGAAATGTGTATGTATGAGGGGTGTCCAGTAAGTACTTGGTCTACATGGTTTACGTCGAGGCTTTATGCTTGGAAATTTTTGTGTATAGTCTTTCCAATTATAACCCTTTTTTATATTTTTAGCTAATTACATTAATTATTGCTAATTTTATATAATTTAATTCAAAATTTTTATGGTCAACAATGGAATCATCAAAATTGGAGCATCAATCAGTCATAAAATTGTTGCTCATGAAAGGCCTTAAAACAGAAGACATTCAAACAGAGCTGGCCAGCGTTTACAAGGATTCATGCCCTCATAAAAGCACTACTACTTATTAGGCTGCAGAATTTTGGAGGGGCAGACAATCAGTTGAAGATGATCTGCGTCCCGGACAACCAATTGATGCAAAAATTAACATAATTTGTCATGCTGTGGAAAAACTGGTGATTGAGGATTGACAAATCAGAGTTTGTCAGATTGCCCAAGCAGTGGGAGTCTCCAAAGGCACAGTTGAGACAATCTTGCATGAAGAGCTTGGCTGTCAAAAATTTCATTGAGATGGGTGCCAAGAATGCTGTCAGCCGTCAACAAGCATGACAGGTGTATAATCAGTCATTGGAATCTGGCTCAAATTGAAGCTGACCCAGAAAAATTTTATTCATGTCTTATTACTGTGGATGGAACCTGGGTTCATTGTTATGATCCTGAATCTAAGGAAGAATCAAAGCAATGGCTCCCAAAAGGTGATCCAGCACCCATCAAGTTCAAAGTTGTGCCACCAGCTGGAAAAATCATGGCTACTGTTTTTTGGGACTGCAAGGGAATAATTCATATTGACTATTTGCCACATAAAACAACAATTACAGGGCTTTATTATGCACAAATATTGGGCAAAGCTCGAAATTCAATTAAGTAAAGAAGAAGGGGTAAATTATCCAAAGGCATTTTGATTCTGCATGACAATGCCCCAGTCCACAGATCCGCAGTTGCTCAAACTGCCCTACGATCAGCTGGGTTCACCAAAGTTCCGCATCCCCTTTATTCTCCAGACATTTTGCCGTGTGACTTTTTTCTATTTAGTCATTTGAAGAAGCATCTGCGTGGAAAGAGATTTTGCAGTGATGAACAAGTGATAATGCTGTAAATGAATTTTTTCAGTCACAATCTTGTGACTGGTTTAAAGATGGTTTAGAATTGTTAACCAATTGTTATGAAAAGTGCATTGATGTTAAGGGAGGTTATATTGAAAAACAGTAAAAAAATTATTTTGATATACAAAGTTTAAGGCACGTAGACCATGCACTTATTGGACACCCCTCGTACATGATATTAATCAGCTTTATGAAAGTTATGCTTCGGAATCCAATAATAAATAATAGAGTGTGCACTTGGAAACACTTGGAAATTCTAAGTCTTGAAACTTGGGAAAGAGAGCAGCAAATTAATTTAGTTTTCGGGAAACAGCGCACTTTCTTGGATATGAAACTTGAAATTTGGAAGTATGAAGTACTTGGAAAATGATGAAGCAAATAGACTAAAATTTGTTGCACTTTTCGGTAGAATGGGGACTTGGATTCGCAAGTGGAAGTGAGTTACCTTCTTAGCCTTCTCCTAACCAAATTTTCACGAACTTCCGACACCGCACGCTGGATTTTTGGATAAGATACCATTCATTTATTGACACAAAATTGTTAAAAAACATAATTTTTTAAAAATCTTGCACAATAGGTTTTAGATAAAAGTAGACATTGTACGAGTAAACTTGAGAAAAAGTGCTATTTTGTACATGAAGGGAGAATTTTTTAATCTATTGGGATTGCTTTGGGAGGAGATTGAGTACTGCCTGCCTTACAAAAATCCTAGATCTGACATTCTTTGCAAATTCTACGGAGGGAAGGTTAAGAGATTTTGCTAAATATGAGTTTTTTGTGCTAAAAAACATAAAGTACGCGTTGTAAGCTTCATTTTTGACATTTTTTCTCTAGATGAAATCGGAAAGTTACTGGAAGAGTTTGAAGTGGGGTGAGCACATCGTGATTAAAAGAAAAGTGAATGTTTGTGGTGCTGGGTAAAAAATTACACTTTTGAGCCCAAAATTTACCTGAAGCTGCACGTTTCCAAAGATTTTTTTGAAAAATCTAAAATTTGGATTAGCTTTGTTTTTGCATGAATCATCCTGGGGGCCTAGACAACATTTGGTGGGAAAAATGAGGTGAAAAGAAGGCTAAAAAACAGATGAAAATTAAAAAATGTTGTTCAAAAGTGCTTCAGATTAACCAGAAACTGTTTAAAACCGTAGTTTAAACACTAGTTTAGCGCTTATATCAGTTTTTAAGGTCATTTTAAGCCATAACCTCGATTTTTTACCCCTGCAGACTGACTGACCCTACCCCGACCAGATTGGTCATGCTGTGTATCTATGGCCACATCAAGACATAATATGTGTAATTTGTAGTTTTAAGTAGAGTCTTTCTGTAGTTGTTCACCATCAGAATATATAGTAATTAATTGTGCATTGCTATTATTCATATCAAAAGTACCTTATCATTGATAACAGCTTAAAAAAATTCAATATAATGAGTAATTTACTATTTACGTAAAATAAACATAATAAATTCGTAATTTGTGAGCAAGTTTTGATTTTTGAGATTCTTGATTTTGCCGCAATTCTCTTATTGTGTTTTTGAGATTCTTAATTTTGCTGCAATTCTCTTATTGTGTTTTCCTGTCAGAATTCTGGCCATTTAAAGACGTTGTATGCTTGACTAGGCGCATTGATGCATTGCAAGACCGTTCTAAGGGGGCTCAGCCAGTGCAGTGGGGGCGAAAAATTGAGCTTTTTTGGGCCACAATGACCTCAAAAACCGGAATAAATGGTTAACTAACGTTCAAGCTACTTTATTCCACATTATCTGGTCAGTTTCATAAACTTTTTGAGGGTATTTTCAATTTTCATCTATTCTTCACCTTACTTTTGCCTCATTTTTATGAGAAGATTTTTAATTTTTCCATTCTATAGGTTTAGACCCCCAAAACCTCCGCTTACCCCACGTGCATGTCTGTCTAGGACACTAGTCGAAACAGTCATCCCTTCATGTGTTTTGAATTGTGAAAACCCCGGGATAGTGTTCTTTTGGATTCCATAGTCAATGATATAGGGATATTATCTATATTGTATTTTTCTTAGCAAAAATTACTGTTCATGTTTAGTTGTTTAATGAGCATTACTTTCTTAAAGCACAGATGGTGCTTCTTTGCAGGTGGGCGGCACCTATGGGCGGAAAATGATGAAGGGGTACTTGGAATACCAATTTCAGATTTTTGTCAGCCAGCAACATGTAGGCGAAACGTTAAGAATGGTGAATCCAGGATATCATCAGAATCGACAACTTGGAATTCAGAATCAAATAAATCCCAATCTTATTATTCCCCATACTTCGGATACAATCTGCATTTGGATCAAAACAAGAAAGGAAATTGGTCATGCAAACCATGCTTTTTCTTTGTGGAGGATTTTGGGGAACATTGCCCCTCCCCCAGAATGGCAATTGACCCCCATAAAATGGCTGCAACCTGCCCCCACCCCTATCCCTAGAATTGTTGATTTTGTAAAAATTGTGAATGTGCCTTTAAAGCTTTTTAGCTGTTTTTCTAGCTCAGGCATTGTCTGAAATGTCAAAAAACAGTGTTTCTGGCGAAGACCCATTGTTTTTTGGCCCAAAAAGGCATTTAGAAAAATTTTTAGTGTACAACCCTTCCAGAATTTTCATGCTCTGCATTTATTGTGTCAACAAGGTCACTTATGTATACGACTAACATGCATGGAATTCCAGAATTTCTTTTTTTATTGTTGCTCATTGCATTTTTATCCAGATGTCAATTTTATGCAAATGCTAAGGCTACTTATTTACTTATCTTTACATGTCATAGATGCTAGTGACAAAATGGGTACCTGGATCCGGATCCGATGTTACCCGGATGTTTTTACAATCCAGATCTGGAAGTTTGGATTTTCACTATCTGGATCCTGAAACAACTCAATACACATCAGGCATCTTTCAGTTTTATCTGAAAATATGACAGTAATTAGGTTATAGACAAAACTCAAACAAATCAGTTTCACTCAAGTAAAACTTTATTTCTAACCAAACTTCAAGTTGGCAAAAAAGCAAAAAACGTCAGTTTTTCCACACTTTTCATCCAGTCATTATTATTTTTTGTTAAACAGTTCCAATGATCTTATAAGCAATCTGCTGAAATAATTCATTGCTGTAGATCAATTTGGTGATTTAATGTATGTAGGTACTACTTGCTCGTTGAATGAAACTGTGCATGCTTCTTAAGCATCATCGTGTGAAAATGATTCTTTATCAGTTTATCTCTATTCTCTGCTTTGTTTGTCTTCTTTATGAGGATACAAGGACAAATAAGCTGTTTTAATTGAAAGGAATGGCCAAATTTTCTTGTGTTTTGCTTATGGCCTTCTACTTCTGGTAACAAACTTGCATGATCTTGTGGGTTTAGGGTTTCACCCCTCCTCTTGAAAAATTTTCAACCCTTAGGAATTTTTCAGCCCCGCCCCAGAATCCGAGATTTATCAAAAGTTTCCAAAAAATTTCTAAAAATTCCTAGAAAGGGTGCTTATGCTTTTTTTAGCTATAAATTTTAGCAAGCCATTAAACTCATGTTTTGACTACATTTTGTTTAATTTTATCTATTTATTTGATTATTTCAAAATTATTCATCTTTTTATGCTTCAGAAATATAAAACATCGTCAGAAACGCCAAAAAGCATGTTTTTTTAATGTGTACCTGCCATTTTTGGACCCAAAAAAGGCACTTTAAAAAAGCATGTATTGTAACAAATGTAAGAAAAACAAATGAAAATGCTGTAAAAACACTATTCTATGCCCAAAATTTATATTTATTAGCTTGGAATAAGGTAGTGTGGCGTCTGCTCATGAAATAAAAAAAAAGATTTTATTTGTTGCAAGGGTTTTCTGAAGAAAAATAGGAAAATTATTGAAGTTCACTAAAGAGCATTAAGATATGCTTTTATCTATCTACTTGACTATGCCTAATCTGTGTAAAACTTGAAAATCGCTTGATTCTTCAAAATAATTTATATCAATCAAAGTAGCCAAACTTCTACGTTTATTTGAGAATGAGAATTTAATATTTTTATCACTTCCTTAGATATGAAATAATAGATATCTTCATTTTTCAGTTAGAAATGTATGGCGTAGTGTTCATTGTTGCACTTGATGGATTATCATTTTTCATAACAAGTTATGCCGTAATGCCTGAAAAAAACAATGTGACAATCTACAACCAGATTTTCAGGTACGAGTATACACATACTTTTTAAGAGAGATATCCCAAGCCCCAGCCTGGTGCAGAGGGTATGGCACTGGTCCCAGCCCAGGGCAAGGCTTGCCCGGACCGGGGCTAAAACATTTGTAAGTAAGATTTGAAATCGGAAATTCTCTTTCAAAATCAATCTATGCATTCAGAAGAGAGCTTACAAAGGGTTTTTTGAGAATACTGACGAATTCGAATAGCAAAATTTGATAGTTGAACTGTTTCTGTAGCAAAAATAAACTTGTATTTAAGTTAGACAATTCAAATTTTGCGTTTTTGCGAAGTGATAAAAACTCAAAGTCTACTTGATAATTGGGTATTCATTCGATCCCATATTTGTGATTTATTTTTGCCTTTACAGTTCATCTCAGAATAAGTAGCCAAAATTGGAGGATACAGCAATTTTTATCCTATTCTGTTACATCTTATAAATGAAACTCATACAATCCCTTAACTCTAGCCAAACAAAATATTGGAAAATTGATTGTATGATCAGCTTTTGAAAAGAATAGAGATTATTATTTGTTGTGATTGTACTTATTGAGACCCCTTACAAAATATCTATGTTGTTACTATTTTGCACCAAGTAATAGTTTTTTGGTCGAAATTCAAAATTTTACAAATTTTCCGGAATCCGAATTTGTGCTGTTCTGAAGCTTTTATACGGCAGTCACAATTTTAACAAGGGAAGGATGTTTAAAACTTGTAAATCAACAAGGTTATAGTGTAGCAGAGCAGGATTGAAAACATAGATAATTTTAAATAGGTAGTAAAAATTAAGGAACTATTTATGATGAGATCTGTTTTTTTCACGAAGATCTCTCAACTCATCAAAATTCCGCTCTTATAAATAGGAAACTAGCGTGTGGTATCCAAATAGCATTACAGAAAATTTTTATTTATGATTTAATGATTGATATCATTTATTTTAAGATTGGATAAGTGTCTGATGCGATTATTCTATGATTAATACAAAAATTTCTCACAATCCTCTGCCATCTTGAAAATTACACTTATTAATCTTTGGAAGTCTTAAGATAACTTAGATAACTTCACAACTATGATCTTGCCCTAATAATTGTAATCATTTAAATGGACTGATTCGAGGTCAGAAGCATCATAAACACTTTTTTAAAGGATTTTGTAATTTTTGTATTTTTTAATTTATCAATTTAAGATAATAAATTTATTATTCATTAATCTTTATTAGACAAGAACTCTTCAAATAATTCCTTTTTGGACATATATTAAAAAGTACTATTTCATAAAATACAATGAATGATCTTATGTGTACACATATATAGGATCAGCATACATTGTGTATACAACATCTTGCCCCAGCCCCGGCTAAAAAGTTTGCGCCCGGGACATCCCTAATTTTTAGAGATTACTTGTTTGCAATTATGGATCATAATCATACACTCTGGACTTTGTCCTAATCGTAATAACAAAGAGTTTGTTTCAGAAAATTAAATTTTAAATATCAGTTAATTAATTATTTATTGTTTTGCAGAAGTGCATAAAATGGTGTAGAAATCAAATTTTTATGGCCAATTTAGTTTGGAAAAAATGTTTGGCTGTGTATCTCTAGATTAGCCCCATTCAATGGCGGATCTAAGAGCGTACTGCGGCATTTGTATTATTTTTCTTCTGCCCTAGAGAGCAAAAGTCTAATTGGGTTATTTTATGGTAATGGCATATATCATAAATTGAATTCTGGTGGTGTATTTTGGTTTCTAAGGGGAATATTTGGCCTCAGCGGGGGTATAATCCACCCTCCCCATGCCCAGAGGGCTTATAACTCTAGTTCCGGAAACCATTGTTTTTTGCTAATGATAATAATTTGATAACCGGATTAACATTTCTTTCAGGCATACTATGAAGGGATACAGACTATTCAAAAAAATTGTTGTTGACAGGGGAACGGGATTTTACCTCACCCTTTTCATTCAAGACTACTTATTGTATTTACCAAATAGGATTTCAACCACACATGGGCGTGGGGGGATCTGGGGGGTCTGGACCCCCAGAAACCAAAGACCCCCCAGAAATCAAAAGACCCCCCAGAAATCAATTTTTGAAAATTTTTTTCGTTTTTTTTTGCAATTTTTTGATGCCAATGGATAGTGCTTGGTGAGAAACGTCGAAAAATGGTGTTTTTATCGCCATATCACCATTTTTAAGGCCATTTTTTGACCTTCAAAAATCTTGGACCCCCCAGAATTTTCTTGCTGCCCACGTATGATTTCAACTCGTGCTCCCTACGCCCAAGTGCCTTCCACAAAAGTAAGACTTTCTTAATATATCCCACAAAATTGTGCTAATTATTTTTTTTAATCTGAGGGCACTCCTCATAATCTAGTACACTAGCTGGTAGTCATGGCCGCACTACTTAGTATGTCTTTCACTTCTGTTCTGATCTGATTGCACAAAAAACCTATAAGTGGTTTTACTCAGGGGAACAGATGGTTAAGGGCGGCCGCCTCCCTATTAGCCAAAAATATTTGGTGAGATAAAGAATGGATATGCAATTTGCAATGATTTCCGGCCTTCAGTGATCATAATTTCTCTAATTTATCCAGTGCTTTGCGCTGCATAATTCCTATTAATGCCATTTGCTTACTTTCTTGGCGGATAATACCTATTAATGCCATTTGCTTAGTGTAGAAACAGCTATTCCAGTACAGATTTATTTAATTTTCAGGCATAACTTTGAAGTTTTTCTACGTTTGCATCAAATGCTGTAAATAGAGCAAATCAAGCAGTAAATTGAGCTTCCAAACATCTTTCCGACTAAATTATATTAGTTTTCCAGCGCTTTGTGCCGTATTTTTGCAAATGTCAAAGAAATTTAACGATTTTTTAGCACAAAATTGTCAAAGATTCTAAAATTCTTTGGAAAAATGTTGCTTTAAAAGTGATTTTAAATAAAAGTAGCCAACATAAAATGCAGAAAAAACGTCATGTCGCACATGAAAGGTAATTTTTGAGACCTGATTTTGACTGTTTTAGGAAAAGTTGGGATACAACCCCCATAGAAAAATCCTAGATCCGTCACTGCTTTTACTTTGTATGCCACATTCATGGTCGTTTTTGAAAAAAATTTACTATATTGAAGCTGTTTTTGCATATTTTCACAGGAGATAGAAAAACTGTAAGTTAACTTATTACATTTTTATTGGATCTTGTTTGTTAGCGCTCTATCTGGTATGCAACCATATTTGACCTTTTTTTTGCAGGATATCCACTTAGCAAAATTCCTTAAATTCTCTTCTAGAATAATCGCGTTGAACGTTGGTGGTCCGAGTTAAATAATAGAGTTACTTATCCAATAAAGCATTGCTTAGTTGATATGGAAATCCGAGGCCTGATAGATCGTATGATATCTCATCATCTGTACTCCATCGGTCACATTGCTTGACATGTGGCTGATCATGGAGCCAGGTTGATGGCTGGTTCGTGGAATGTTTATCATATTCCAGGTAACAAAGTACAGGAGTGTGGATGTTTTTTGCAATATTAACTCTTTGAATTATAAGTAAATTAAATACTTACATACTCACGCACCACCTGGACAAAATATTTTTTGACTATAAGACTTCACTAAGCCTAGATTATATCATGAATGATGGACTTGAATATAATCGGCATAATTTCTTAGGATTTTGCAAAAATGTTTGCATCAGCATCTTAATATTTCTTATCAAAATCGCATCAAGACAAGCAAGTAGGGGAGCTGGGGAGTCTGGACTTCACAAAATACAAATGTGGGGAATTCTCTGAAAAAATGAGGTAAAACAAGGGCTAAAAGTAATATACACAACAAATTTTCATCAAAAGTGCTCGGAATTGACCAGAAACTTCTTGATGTCTTCAATGTGATGTTGATTTTCATGTGAAATTACTTTATTTGCACCTACACTATTTAAATAATCGTCAACTAGCCTATCTACGCTTATCTCAGAGTCGTGGAAAGCCCATTGATCATTTAAACCGAAGCCATGCCCTTTGACTTGACATGAGTATTGTTCCAAGTGCAGAAGAAGTGGTGCAAATGTACAAGTTTACTGGTGTAACTATAACACTGGAACATGATGTTGGACAAGATTTGCTGCATGATTTTCCTGATCTAGTTTTGCAATGGGAAAACAGATTTTGGGAACTTTTTTGTCAAATGTACCGCAGCGCTTCTGTTCAGTATATTTTTAGCTGCATGGTAAATCATAATCATGCGCCGTTACAGTGAGCTATTTAACTTCATATCTATTTATTGGAACAATTTGGTGCTCGCTTACTGTAGTACTATCCAAAATAAACAGCAATTGCATACACTGTAATATTTGTTATACCGTGCTTAAAAAATATAGATGAAAGCTGCACAACATTAAAATATGTGCATGAAATAAAATTCTTACATGTGTAGATGTAAAGGACCCGATACTGTAGGCGCTCCAAGTAGTTGTACAGCTTCAAACAAGCCTGAGCTGAGCAATTAGTGTTCTGGAGCGCCTCCAAGAATTTCTGCCACAAGCTAATGCGTCACCAAATATCAAATGGAAGGGATGCTCTTTGTGGGATTGAATACCAAATCAAAAAATTTGGCTGCATTTGAGAAGTAATCTGTGTGGGACAAGTTATTTTTGCTGGCCGACTGAAAAAATAAATAATGCATGACATTATTAAGTAGGTACTGCTAAACCTGAAATAATTTATTAAACTGCTAAACGATAAAATGAATTATTATTGAAAGAAAAAATTTCATTCAAATCTTATAAAATGTTTTATTACCTTGCTCTAGAAGCTGTAGAGCATGAGCTTAACAAGAGCTCTCATGCCCGGATTTTTTTGTATTTTCGCCTTGTTTAATTTGATGCATGAAACAATATCAAAAATATTTAGTAAATAATGTAGATAGTGTATCTACATGTGCCGTTACTTGTACAGCCATTGCACACCTTAGGTGCTTATTCCGACCATCTGGTCTTTTGGTTTTGGTTCCATTTTGGCGATCCAGCCATATTTTCCGATCACATTGTAGTTGGATAGTCTCTGACAGTAGGACATGCGGAGGCATTCCAACCACACAGTGTCATTTGGTTGGACTCTTATTGCCACGTGTTGTAAGGAACACAAAGATGCGATTTTACTGTGGAACCCCTACAAGTCCCTTATCAATTTTTACAATTAAAACATAGGCGACATGACTGCTATTCACATTGAGCCTGTGCTGAGACCGTCAAAATCTATGTGCAAGCAGCACCCATTTTTGTTATAAAAACATTATATAATCTTTTTCTACTCATATTACTGTAGGCCTTCCCCCTACAATTATTAGTTAGTTTTTTTGTGGCGGAGTTGTCTTTTTAATTCCCGCGTGTCACCTTTGACTGTATCAGCGCCTAAGCCTGTAAATTTGGTTTGATTTGATAAAAGCACAAAAATTAATTGTCTTGTGGTGCATTATACCGCAGGCAGTTAGGAATTGGGAAAAGGCCGGCCTCTACTTTATTTTTTGCCAGAATCTCTTGGGTAAAACCTTCTATTTATCATTTTGTGCAAAATTCATATTTCCTCTTTCGAACCAAAAATCTATAAAAATTATTACATAATTTTTACAGTGGATGACAGCCCGGAATAGAGCTCTTTGTTGTTGTGATTTAAGTACAGAGTGCTATTGGAACTGGAATTTATAAGTAGTTTTGCCATAGGTAATCTGGTGCAAAACCTTTTCAATTCTTTTTGCAAAAAATTATTCTTTTGGTCTAAAAAGGTCCAAGGACCAAGGGCAAATACCGGGGTTATCTAATTACTCCTGATTAGGATCTGCAGTCAGTATCTCCTTCCCCTAATCTCTATAAGTACCGGACCAATTACATCCATGGAGATTTTAG
This sequence comes from Mermis nigrescens, assembly GCA_036768485.1. Lineage (NCBI taxonomy): Eukaryota > Metazoa > Nematoda > Enoplea > Mermithida > Mermithidae > Mermis > Mermis nigrescens. The sequence continues at coordinate 1,829,869 of JAVLUZ010000275.1, forward strand.
GTAGTAGGTATTTAGGGTCATTTGGAAGAGTGCAGGTGTTTACCACAGCTTCCTGACCAGCGCTAGCTGTAGCATAGGTACTTAGGTAAGCCCCAAAGGTACTTACTAGGGTTTGTTGCTTTTGTAGTTGTTGTGTGTTGGGTATCTTCCCCAGCAGCGTGCTGTCGGTTTAGTTATCCATACATACTTTAAGTACTAAATCAGCCAACTTGTTTGTGCGTGCTTAGATACTCCAATAACTCGAATGTGGGCAAAGCCTCATAAGTTACATTGGAGTTTCCCCCTTAAGGTTGCTCGCAACAACCAATCCGGTGTGCGTCATCATTTAAATTAATACATAATATTTTCTTTACCCAAAAATATTTATTCATTTCGGCATTCTGAATATGTGTTTTAGTTTTATCATATTATTTGCGTGACGCAGCACGCATTTAATTTGGGCATCTGTGGAGAAAAATTTTGTGGCTTCAAAATAAAGTGGCTGATTTAAGCAGCTGTGGAAAAAATTTTTGTCAAACTTGCTAATTTACGTATTTGTGGAAAAAATTTTTGTGTACTTGTGGCAAAGTCGTTGGTATTTTTTTCTATATACCTAAATTGACTAAATAATATATTTTTCGCCATGTACATAAATTTTCAATCGCCTCTCTTGTACTTGTTGCTATCTTGACATACAGAGATACATTTTGAAAAACCCGATTTGAAAATTTTTTTTTCAGATTTTAGCCGATTTTTTGGAGAAAAAATTTTCTTTTACCTAACATTCATATTTCAAACGTTCCATTTTCATAATGGGTGGTAAGAAAATTCTATGCACTCCTCTAGCTAAAAAGGTGCTGCCACAATCCCATCCTGTGCGACAATTACAGACTGATCAAACCAGTTCTTTGGCAAATGATAATAATATGTTACCCCCTTCGGTAAATAATAACTCTGTTATCCCTTCTGATAATGAGTCTACTACCGGCAGTGTTCATTCCAGAACCAGTAATTCTGCTGATACACAAGGTGAAGTAAAGTCTGACGCAACAATTGTTCTTAGAACATTATAGAGGTTTCATTTCTTAATAAATGCTGATCGTTATATCAGAGCAATATCAAAATTATTAATCCCACTAAAATTCATTACACTCTTGTGTAAAGTTTAAAATGTAAATTGAGTTGAGCTCTAGAAAGTTTTGGAAGCATGTTTCTTTACAGGATGTTCTATGTAACATAAGAATTACTAATCAGAATGTTTGTTTCTTCTACAACTAGTAGCTTTGTAAAGTTTAAACCATTCAATTATTAGAAGAACCGCACAGTAAATGAAATCTAGTATTGTATTTCCAAATCTTGCTAATTAAAGTGGGGTACTAGCAAAGAAAAATGCTCCGATGGAACAAAAAAGGGAATATACTTGGGATTGTGAATCACCGAGGATGTAAAAGGATGGGACTAGGAAAAATCTCCCTATGTTATATGCCAAGAATCGTAAAATATGTAAAAAAATCAGACTTTCTCTAAACAATGCCAAAATCGAAGTATATTCTGCGGCCTTTAAAAAATGTAAAAATTTAGTAAAGAATTGCTGTAGACATGTGTAAAAGAGTATCTACATAAGGTCTGTTGCACGTCAGCTTCCGTGTTTCCTACTGCTTTGAACCAACAATATCATCGATTGTCTTGAATGCATCGATATGTACTATTTCATTCAATTTTTTCATTCAAACCGCGAAATGAACAGGTCTTAATCTTCTTTAGAATGATTTTAAATTATGAATATTAGTGATGAAACAGGTACCTGGATCCGGATCTGGTATTATCCGGATGTTTTCAGGATCCGGATCCAATTTCGGAAGTTTGAATTTTAACTTGCCGGATCCGGAACTTTGAATTTCAAGTACCCAGATCCGATCCGGAAGTTTGAATTTTCACTACCCGAATTTCATATACATGCAACAATTGCTCAGTTAAGTGATGCAACACTTTATTCTGCGCGTGCATATAAATGAGGCAAATTTGATTGACAGTACACTTAAGCGCAATTTGTGCATTGCTTAACTTTGACAATAGAATTTGTTTTACTATCTGTTTTAAGTGATAGCCAACAGGCGCCATAAGCCATTATTGACCAAAAACGGCTACATGACTTGAAATATTTCGCCTCATTTAAAATGTCCACCCGATTCACTACAAATTGTCACACTCCACGGTTTTATTAACGTGTCAGAAGATATTCAATGTTGTTTAAAATCCGTTTAATCACAATCATTTATAATGATGATAGCGAGGGATAATGATAATGACAAATGAGGTACGTCTATAATAATGAAGATAGGCGAGTATGATAGCAAACATATTTAATTTAGGATGATAATGCATGCATATCAAATTGTTAACCAGTACATTAATGCGCTGCACAGTTTAAGATCATTCATATTGGATCTGGATCCAGAAGTTTTGTAAATGTGGATCTCGGATCCGGAAGTTGTAGAAAATAGGATCCAGATCCGGAAGTTGTAAGAATTAGGATCCGGGTAAGAATTAGGATCCGGATCCAGATAAATTGAAATTGAGGATCCGTTTCATCACTAAAGAATATTTACAACTCGTTTTGTAATATCCATCTGGTATTTATAAGTAGATGTAAGCAAAATTTTCCTTCAAAGCTAGCCTTTGAACTCTCAGATGAAACGTCTCTATCGTAATTAATTTTATTCAATTTTAAGCAACTTTTGAATTTGCCATTTCATTCCATTCCTCTTTCATATTTTCTCATTGAGCCATCATAATTCGGCTTATTTATCATTCTTTACTTCATAGATGCCTTTTGTGCCCTGCATTATCATAAATAATTTGGATTCATCTGACAGACAGTGGCTCCTGCATAAGAAGATTTGATAGAAGCAGCACTTTCTACCCACTAATTGCAACTTTTTTAATAGGTAAGTCAATTCATATGAATTCTTTTGGGCAATTTTTTGGAAAGGGTTGAACGGGGAAGGATAATTTGAAAAATGGTTGCACTTTTCACCACATTAGTTGAACGTTTTTGTCAATTTGTTATTTTTATTCATCAACAAAGTTGAACTTGGTTTATTTTAAATTTTTGAATATATTTAATATATTATGATTGAACCTGTGTTAAAATTACGCAACCCTGCTCCTGTGTATAATAGAAAGCCATAGGAAAACACCGTGTGTTGTATATGTCAATGACTATTCCAATGTACAAAAAGTTTTTCGACTATCCTTAAACATATTTAAACGTTACATGATTACTTACTTCAGTACATGCTTACCCCATAGCCCCCTCCCGCTCATCCTCATATGTGCATATAAATTTTGTAAATATTTATTAATTATTTATTCTCATTTGCGTAATGAATCAAAATTTTGGCTGGGGGTTCCCGGCTATTTTAAGGTGGAAAGGGGGATAAAGAAAGATGTCAAATTTTGAGCAAAAAATAGCAAAAAACGTCTAAAAGTGGCCTAAAAAGGCAAGTGTTTTTCAAAAATCGGAGTGAGTTCAAAAGTGTTATCTCTAGAGGAGGACCAACTTTGGGTGGGGCTTAGCTTAACCCTCTGTTACATGTCTGCTTTTTGTGTTCCTTCGACGGATGTTTCTCTTCTAATCTTGTTTATTTTTATCTTGATTTATTAGAGCAGTTTGTAATTGCATATCATGTTGATACCGAGATGCTATTAGGTATAATGTGATGCATGAATATACAGTGGCAAGCAAACATGGCGTGGAGGGCAGGGTTTGGGGGTGTGTACCACCCAGAATGCCCAATACCCCTAGAATTCAATTTTTGGAGTTTTTTTTGTTTTTTTCTCAATTTTTTTATGCCAATGGATAGTGCTTGGTGATAAACGTTGAAAAATGTTGTTTTTAGTCATGCCACTATTTTAAAGATCATTCTTTTACTTTTTAAAAATCTTGCACACATGCTCATGGTGCTGCCCATCTATAGTGGCTGGTATGGCGTATATGTATTGCACATTCCCCGGCAAAATAGGCGGCCTCAGAACACATCTATATCATATAGTTGGGCACACATGGGCGTGGGGGTGAGGGGTATTATCACATGTGTAATGGTTTGAAATTTGGATAGGGCCTCCGGCATACAAGAGCATGAGGGGGTATTTACCCCCTGAGCTTTGAATAACTGATAGCTATACAGCGATTTTGGCCGAAAAATCATTGCTATATACAGCCTCTTTTGTGATCGGGAAATTAGCTATACAGTCTTTTTGGGCTCAAAAAGCTAGTTATATAGTCTTTTCTTAGCTCAGAAATGCTATTTAGTTGTCTTTTTTGAGTTTCAAGAGGATAAATACCTGTTTTCTCGACTCTAAAAAGGGATTATTAGCTATTTTTAGTTCAAAAAGGCTATATATGTATCTATAATTGTTAATCTAAAAAGGCTATATAGCTAGTGTTCTGAGACCAAAAAGGCTACATAGCTAATTTTCTGACCCTAAAAGGACTATAGGACAGACATGTTCTTAAGGATTTGACCCCACAGAATGACAAGTGAACCCCTGCAAAATGGCCACGACCACACCTGGGTGTGGGGGAGTTTGCGGGGGGGTATGCACCCCAGAAACCAAAATACCCCCCCCCAGAAATCAAAATACCCCCCAGAATTCAATTTTTGAAAATTTTTTCTCGTTTTTTTCGCAATTTTTTGATGCCAATGGATAGTGCTTGATTAAAAACGTCGAAAAATGGTGTTTTTATCGCCATACCACCATTTTTAAGGCCATTTTTTGACCTTCAAAAAAATCTTGCAACCCCAGAATTTTCTTGCTGCCCACTATGGCCGCGACCCCCAGAATTGCTGATTTTTCATAAAAGTTGCAAAAAGTGTGCTCTTTTAAGCATTTAAGCTTATTTTTGGCTCAAAAATCTCAAATTTTCTTTGCTCCACTCGTGCCATATACACATTCTTTTGACTATATTTTGCTCAATTTACCATTAGACGTCCAGTTTTGTTACATGACTGGGATCAGAACAATCTTTTGTTTCAAGTGTTTCCGGGATTTAAGACTTCAGTTATGATCGTGCATTGCGCTTAAAGTAGTCAAGTTTTGATGCTTCAGACGAAAGAAATTTGTTATTAATGTCCTGAAACTGCCTGAAATCATAAATAGTTTAGCAACTAACCAACTCCTCAAATCCATTAGTCATTTTACAGTTACTGACGTCGTTTGAATCACCTGTCTTGTATTTGTATAAAATATGTAGATAAATAGGCATACGCAGTGGGCGGGCCTCTCCACCTTATCCCTAAAATAATTTTGGAAAGGTAATGAAATGCATGAAAATTGGCCTCTTTTTATCGAAAAATCTCAAAATATTTGGTGCTTCTCACCATAGAATCATTATTTTCGTTAATTTAGGCCCGAGCACGGCCAAAAAACGTCATTTTGTTAGCTTATTGAAAAAAATGAAATTGTTTCGAAAATTTTGAATTTTATGAGCTTAAACAAAGCAGCATGTTTGGAAATGTAAGAAAACGCACTTTATTTGGTGCCCGGGCAAACATATTCCAAAATATACAGTCACCAATTTTGAACCCCCTCTCCTTAGTAGAAAATCTCACGTAAGCCCCTGTGAAGATAGGTACCTGCTTAAATACGTAGTTTTTTGAACATTATATGTAGGTTGATATAGCGCTTTCTTTTGCTCATTGTTTTTAAGTATTTATTTTCTTTTTGTCAAAACGTATTATTTCAAAATTGTTTTTCGTTCTTTTTGCGTATGATCGTTCATAACCAGTTCTTGATTTATAGATCAATGACTTAACCATGTGCTCCGCCAGAACACCCAAATCGTTTCATTGATCGTTCAATTCTACTTGGACACATTTGTTACATATTGTTTTATTTAATCAGCATCACAACTTATCTTGTTTAATGTTGTTTTATAATAAAATATATGTAGATTCAGAGAACCACAATCGAATTCCTGAGGCTTTGTCAGATCACAACCTGAGAAATACGTCCAAAATTTTGCTTTTGGGTCCAGCCATAACTGTGCTGCATAGCCAATCTGGGGGGGTCAAAAAATGAGCTTTTTCAAGATGATGGCAAGAACTGTTTAAATTGCTATACTAAGTGCGTTATCACGTGGTTTCTCATTGATCAAGTTTGAAGAATCTTGTAATCTTTAATTTTCATCAATTTCTGGCCATCCTTTCATTTTGCTTCATCTCCCCAGGAAAGTTCTCCTGATTTCTGGGCGAGAACCCTAACCCTCCCACGTGCACGTCTGGCCTAGACCATCTTACGCCTACACATGGTCTTTAGGACTGTACATCGGCGTCTTAAGCTTTAGTGAGGTACACCTATGTACATATGTAGCTTCAAGCTCACAGCTTTAGATTCCGCCCAATATGGCCGCGCATGGGCAGCAATCAAATTCTTGATGGGACAAAAATCGTTTGAAACACGGCAAAAAATGCTCTAGTGAGATCTATAGTATGTTCAGCTTTTTAACAATTTTTTTCTTTTACACGCACGTTATGATTTTGGGTAAAACTGTACAATTTTCGAGTAAATATTTGAGTAAAAATTGTGAATCAAAACTGCGAGCGTTATAGGCTAAAAGTGTGGCGCCCCGATGCTGCTCGCTAAATAACCATTTACAGAAATTTTCTAAACAATTATCTCCCAAAAACGTATACTTGCCACAGTTCTGACAAAAATCTGTATCTATACATTTTTCACATACGCGATGAGCTATACAACAATTTGGCTCGTGCTTGAAAATTTTTCCGATACTTGTTTTCCCCAATTTCTATATCCTGACAAGTTTCAAAAATCAAAAAATATAAAAACAGGTTTTCATTTTGGTTTGGAATTCTTGTCTATAGGTTTCATATAACATTGATGATTGTCTCGATCTACATTACAATTACAAGTTTTACAGAAAAACTGATTACATCTATGATTTTTACCATATTTGCTGCTTATTAATTGATTACAAGATGTACAACGTTTTAGAGCCTGACAGAGTGAAACACGAGCTTGATTGTTTGTTTTTGACGGTTTTCCTAATTTATGCTTGTCAAAACAGGATTTGCTCACGAACCATTGATTACATTCCTTACATAATTGCCAATTTACAAATGTACATTCAGGAGACGAATCACAACATCTACATTTGCCCTTATTACATTCGTGTCGCTCAGAATATTAATACGGTTTATCACATGTTTCACAATAATATACAGAACCAAAAAATGCGGGGACTTGAGTTATTAAATCAAAATGATTATGGTGATGGTACAAATGTATAATTTTTTCTGCCGTGGGGCCTGAGAAAATTAAAGAATCATTTAATTCACCCGAGTCTAGACCGACACGTAATAATTTCTTTCGTCCCCAGACAATTTATGACTGCCGATAGGATTTTATGCGTTGCAGAATGAGTTAATCAATCAAGAAAGGATTTTTTGTATGATGAGGTAATTAGCTTGAATGTTATTATTGTTAACGCCCCCATGAGTGGCGGAACAGAGCGCAAGAAAATTTCGAAGACGAGAATTGTAAATTGGGACACTTGGTTTCAAAGGCATTGTGGGAACGGGGGGTGATTTATCCAAATCCAAAACACTGATAAATTATGTTTAGCCAGGGCTATAGTCACAGGAAAAGCTAAATTAGACAATCATCCTCAATGGAATTCAATCAGGCAGGGGGACAAAAGGCGTAGCATGTTACAAAAACGTTTGGCTGAAAGCTTAATGGTCGAAGCGGGTTTAGGGGAGCATAGGGCACTCTGCGGGATTGAAGAAGTTTGTAAAATTTAAACCATTTTATCACCCACGTATCAATTAAAGTTTGTTCTTGAGATTTTAACGATTCTTTAATTTTCTCAGGCCCCACGGCCGAAAAAATTATACATTTGTACCATCACCATAATCATTTTGATTTAATAACTCGAGTCCCTGCATTTTTTGGTTCTGTACATTATTGTGAAACATGTGATAAACCTTATTCAAATTCTGAGCGACACGAATGTAATAAGGGTGAATGTAGATGTTGTGATTCGTCTCCTTAATGTACATTTGTAAATTAGCAATTATGTAACAAACGTAATCGATGGTTTGTGAGCAAATCCTGTTTTGACAAGCATAAATTAGGAAAACCGTCAAAAACAAACAATCAAGCTCGTCTTTTACTCTGTCAGGCTCTAAAATGTTGTAAATCTTGTAATCAATTAATAAGCAGCAAATGCCGTAAAAATAATAAATGTAATCAGTTTTTCTGTGAAACTTGTAATTGTAATGTAGATTGAGACAATCATCAATGTTATATGAAACCTATAGACAAGAATTCCGAACCAAAACAAAAACCTTTTTTATATTTTTTGATTTTGAAACTCGTCAGGATGTAGAAATTGGGGAAAACAAGTACGGAAAAATTTTCAAGCACAAAGCCAAATTGTTGTATAGCTCATCGTGTATGTGAAAAATGAATAGATACAGATTTTTGTCAGAACTGTGGCAAGTATATGTTTTTGGGAGATAATTGTTTAGAAAATTTCTGTAAATGGTTATTTAGCAAGCAGCATCGAGGCGCCACAGTTTTAGCCCATAACGGTCGTCAGTTTTGATTCACAATTTTTACTCAAATATTTACACAAAAAATTGTACAGTTTTACCCAAAATCGTAACGCGCGGTCTCGAAGTCATAATGTTGGAAGTGGGGGTGTTTGGGTTATTGACTCCCTTAAATTTCCTACCCATGCCCCTTTCTTCTCTTCCAAAAACTTTTGGGATTCCAGAGCTGAAGAAGGGTACTTCCCACATCTTTTCAACACAAAAAACAACCAAAACTATATCGGCCCCCCTACCCGACTCTGAGCACTACTCACCCAACACTATGAAAGATGAGGCGCGCAAGGAATTTTCCAAAATGGTACAAAGCTGAAAAAGCAAAACACAGAACCCTTCAGTTTACAGAAAGAGCTTGTAGAATATTGTAATTCCGATGTAGATATTTTAAGACGTTGTTGTTTAAAGTTCCGTCAAATTTTTATTTACGAAACGGGCGTCGATCCTTTTTCTAGTCAGTTTAACAATAGCATCGGCCTGTAATCACATATTTCGTAAAAATTTTCTCAAACCAGAACGTATTGGCATTGTTCCAGCTCACGGGTGCCAGTCTTAAGAAAATCAATCAATTATTAGCATTAAAATGGTTAAAATGGCTTTTGAAAACTCAAAACATTTCGTATTAGACATAAATTGAATGGGGGTGAGGTAAAAAATTGGGCAGTTTAAAGTTGACGGGATCTCAGGGAGCTTACAATCTATGAATTCAACGGTTGTTACTATCACGGGTGTACAAAATGTAATATTGTAAATAGAAAGCAGCTAACTCTAGATGATCGAACGTTTGAGGGAAGCGTATCAGGCCACTGTAGATAGACGTAAAGCGTTAGAAAATTTAGGTTATACAGTTGTAGGAAAATGGGAATGTGGACTTGAAGCGAGAGCTTGAACATATTGTAAATATGAAACGTTTTCGATTCTGTAAATTTTTGTAACTCCGTTATCACCGAGAGAAGCATTTTACGGCGGTCGCACAAACGCTGTAAGGTTGTATCTGCGAATGTAAAGAAAGGCAAAAAAAATTTCCTATACAGATGTATGTAGTTTATATCCTTGGGTATGTAATATGGGCCGAATTTCCATTAAAACACCCTGTAATTATCACTGAAAATTTTGTTTTGTTGTATGATAAAGCATATAATGGTATTATTAAATGTGCAGTCATCCCCCTCGGGGGTTTGTACCACCCAGTCCTACTATTTTTGATACGACGGCAAATTATTATTCCCCCTCTGCCGGACCTGTGTTTTTAAAAAGCAGGACGTCTGTGAGCATTCAGACGAAGAAAGATCAATCACAGGCGCCTGGGTTTCCCTAGAACTGTACAAAGCAATCAATAAAGGCTACACAGTAACAAAAATCCACGAAGTTTGGCACTATACAGAAATCAAAAAATACGACCCAATGACCAGAGAGGAGGGGCTTTTCACAGAATATATCAACACATTCCAACAATTAAAGCAGCAGGCGGACGGGTGGCCAAAGGGATGTTCAACAGAAGCAGAAAAAGAAGAATATATATGACGATACGAGGAAGTCGAAGGTATATAGGTATAGACAGGCAGAAAATTGAGAAAAACTCAGGTATGCGCGCTTTATCTAAACTTATATTAAATTCTTTTTGGGGAAAATTCGGTCAGCGCAACAATTTATCTTAGGTCAAATATTTTACCGAGCCGGAAAAATTTGTAAAGTTAATGTTCGATCCTATGAAAAAAGTTAGCACTGTACAGTTTTTAGGCGAGCGCATGGCATGTACAACTTATGTCGTAGAAGACAAATTTTTAGAAGCGTTAAATAACACAAATCCTGTAATAGCTTCTTATGTAACAGCACAAGCTAGACTTAAATTGTATTCATATTTAGAAAAATTGGACACTCGCGTTATTTATTTCGACACCGATTCGATTATTTATTTAACTCGAAAAAATGATAATTATACAGTTCCAATAGGCCGTTACTTGGGCAATATGACCAACGAAGCTTAGCGGTTATGGGGATGGGGCTTACATTTGTGAATTCGTAGCGGGAGGGCCAAAAAATTACGCATACAGGGTTACTATTGACGGGAAAAATATCGTAAATCAGACTCATAAAATTTGGGGGTTCCGTTTAATGTTCAACACTAGAAAAGAGATCGATTTCGATATCATGAAACAAATGGTCATTGGTTTCTGTTCCGGAAACGAGATCATAAAAACCGTTTTGGAAAAAAATTCTCAGGGATAATATGAGAAACGTTTTTACCACGGTTGTACAAAAAGGATTATAGGGTTGTGTATGATAAACGTTCTTTGGTACCCTGATTATTGTACTTTACCGTTCGGCTGTTGATTGTAGGGTGCACGTGTTACCCTGGTGAAACAGGTTCATGGACACGTGTATACCTTTATTATTTTTTCTGAATTTTGTTTTGTTTCCCGTTTACATGTCGTGCCTTATGAAGAGCAAGTGCCGGCGATGTGTAGCGGCCTCTATTCATTTTCGATTTTGTTTTGTTGTACATTCTCAGCCGTACCCCGCAATCCGGGTTAGTGGCGGTTGGGGTGTACAGTGTGTCTGGTGAAGTGAAAAGGTGCGTGCGCTACCTCCTTGAAAAGAGTTCGTGGGCGCACATATACTTGTTTGACTGGCCGAGCGGTAAATACATACGTTATTTATACCCTGTGATCAGACACTGTCCTATTTCCTTTTTTGTACATTGTGCTAAGAATGTTTTTATATTATCTCGTGGCTGGCGAGCTTTATACGTCCACGTTGTGCCAGCTGGGGTCATGGATGCAGTAAACCTGCATTCATGATGCAGAATTGAAGCAATTTTAATTTTTCAAGGTGTAATTGATCAGTGAGACCCAGAATTGAGTGCTTAAAACTCATATTTTCTTCATTTTTTCTTTTTTTTTGACCGATGGATGACATCCTATTATTTTGGTAAAAAACTCATAAAACTGCATACTTTCAGCAAAATTTCCACAATTTGACAAAAAATTTCCACAACGTGACAAAAATATTTTGCAACGTGACAAAAAATTTCCACAACTTGACAAAAAATTTTCACAACTTGACAAAAAATTTCCACAACTTGACAAAAAATTTCCACAACTTGACAAAAAATTTTCACAACGTGACAAAAATATTTCACAACTTGACAAAAAATTTTCACAACTTGACAAAAAATTTCCACAACTTGACAAAAAATTTCCACAACGTGACAAAAATATTTCACAACTTGACAAAAAAATTTTCACAACTTGACAAAAAATTTCCACAACTTGACAAAATTTTTTCACAACTTCACAAAAAATATATCAATAATTGTTTTTAAATGGCAAAGTTTTCGGTAGTATGCAGACCCTCATGCAAATGAGTGGGAGACGAGACATACACGGGAGGGGACCTGTTCCTGGGAATTGATAAAAATTGAAATTTTTTGCTGCAATGACCATCAATTTATGCCTATTTTTGGAGGCTGCCCCCAGAAGCGCCCTGCTTCGCATCTACGGATAATATGCCTAGAAATCACTTGAAATTACTGCGAATTTTTGTATTATTTTTGCGACGATTTGTCATATTGTATTTCGTTTTATGTGAAATAGATCACATTTGCAGCATATCTGATATATTCGCTGATCTATATGGCTGCCTCAATCATTTTTACTGTAGTTTTCAGCAAAATTAGTTGTACATCATTCGTGACTTGTTGTGTATGTGCTTTCTTCGTACAGTAAATAATACATACAAGACATGCACGTGAGGGGCATCTCGGCATAGAAAAATTTCTAGGTAAATATAAGGTGAAAAGTACGGAAATCGGAAAAATGATTGAAATTTAGTTTTTATGCTTACATTTTTTAGCAAAAAATTCATTGACACCACCCCCAGATCGACCATGCAACCTGAGGAACAACACTGCAAGATAGACCATGCTATAACAGGCGGCGCGGTGGGAGCCCTCCCCTTACACACCCCTCCTTTCCCATGTTCTTTAACGTTGCTCCCTCAGCTTACCTCAGGGAGCAGATTTTTATGTCATCGCCTATGTTATAACATAGGCTATCCTACAGCGTTGCCCTCCAGGCTGTCAGCTATTAAATATATCAGTTTTCAATCAAAGTGTATCCTTTACATTTTGCGTGAGATCAATCAAAATATAACCGTGGGGTTTAGAAGTAGCATCAGAATATGCTTCTAGAAAGTATTTAGGATTAGTAGGATAAAGCTGATGGGACAAAACTTGAGCTTGCAGCTGATCTGCAGGATTTTTAAACAAAACTATGTAATCAGAATTTATATGTGAAGTTCTAAGCCCCTCAAAGAACAAGTTTTGGACTATGTGAATAATGCTTATATTCCAGTGATGACAGCTTCTAGTAAACATTTGTATGATTTGCGAATTACCCTTGCTCTCCTGCATCAGATCATCGAGTATCAGAAGTTGCGGGGTAGGGCTAAACTCTTTTAAATGACTAAAATCAGGAAGCCCTTCTATGAATGAAACATTCTTGATTTTGCTGTAAAGGTGCTGATTTTCCGCAAAGCACCACCATATCTTATTCATTTTTGTATCAATCAAACGTTCTCTATTTTCAATCAAACGTCTGACAAATGTCGTTTTGCCAGACTTTGTAGGTCAGAAAGAATACATGTAAAAGGGTGTTGAAAAATCATTTTTACGATTATAAATATGCACAGATACGTTGTTGTAAACTATTTATAGAAAATGCTTACAATACAGAATATTGTTCTAACAACAGCTCTGCCGAGCTCTATCGATTTGGAGGAAACCCACTCAAGATTATCGAATATTACACAGTACAGCCCCAAGAAATTTCCAGGCATTGTACTACGACTACCTCAGGCAACACTACTAATTTTTAAGTCTGGTAAAATTGTGTGTGTAGGAGCTAAAACAATAAAAAATGGTGAAGCTGCAATAAGGACAGGTATTGAAGCTCTAAATTTAAAAACCGATGCTTTAAGGGTACAACCTCAACTGTTTGTAGGATCTGCTAATTTAGGTTATCAAATTAATCTTTGCAAATTTTATGAGCTTGTAGAAAGAAAGTGCATGTACGAGGTAGAATTGTTTCATGGGCTGATATATAAAGTAAGGAATGTAACATGTTTATTATTTACAAGCGGAAAACTTATTCTTACAGGAGCAAAACACGAGTATGAGCTGCATATAGCATACAAATTAATCTCAACTATGCTTGATAAATGTCGATTATAGTATAGCACTAGGGAATTCTCATTTCCATCATTTGAAGTTTCTTGATAAAGTTCTCAACGTTTCTTGCTGCCTCTTGAATTCGTTTGACAGTAGGAAGCGGTTTTGGCTTGCTTTGAGCTAACCGTTTATCAATAACTAGTTCGATTTCACAGTCTCTTTTTGAAGAAGTGCTAATTCGGACCATTTTCTTGCTGAAATACGCTTTGAGATTTACAATGTCCGTATTTTGGTGTAGCTTCTTACGGATTTTGAAGAAGTATTTTGTGAAATTCAAACCCTTGGCTCCTTCTGTTCGACTCGCTTCAATATATAAAAAGCGGCTAGTAACTTTGATTTTAATATTGTCAATGGAGAAGTGCTCTGGAATAGAAATAATTGTCTCAATGGTAGATGCCATTTCTCAAATAATGATACTTTGCTTAAGAGTCTTATATTTATTACATATAAGATGACTCATCACAACTTGACAAAAATATTTCACAACTTGACAAAAAATTTTCACAACTTGACAAAGAATTTCCTACAACATGACAAAAAAAATTTCACAACTTGACAAAAAATTTCACAACTTGACAAAAAATTTTCACAACTTGACAAAAAATTTCCACAACTTGACAAAAAATTTTCACAACTTTACAAAAAATTTTCACAACTTGACAAAAAATTTCCACAACTTGACAAAAAATTTTCACAACTTGACAAAAATTTTCACAACTTGACAAAAAATTTCCACAACTTGACAAAAAATTTTCACAACGTGACAAGAATATTTCACAACTTGACAAAAAATTTCCACAACGTGACAAAAAATTTCCACAACTTGACAAAAATATTGTCTATAAATATGGCGATCAACTAGATGCTTTAAAAAATGGATATTGATGATTACTACACTATAGGCGAACTGTCAAGTAGGCATGTTCGAAGGTTTAACTGTGAATCTAGTGTATTTCTATTAAAGTTCCAAAAAGTAGTTGAAAATTTCAGTGTTCTCAATGCGATCTTTGAGGATGCAACACAGAAAATGTTATACAAATATCCACATGATAGCATGGTTGGATTTGATATTAGACATCCTAGCTTAAGCACACCTGTAATAATTCCTTTTACAGAACGCCAGCATGTTAATGGAGATAAAATTTTAAGTGTAATTGAGAGGGTCGTTCAGTCAAATAAGGAATTTTGTTTTGATGAAGACATGTCCGTTTCTGTTGTAATTGCAGGTAGACAAACAGGGACAGGCAGCACTACGAGTGTAGAACAGTTCTGCAAAAATGGTGGTAAATTTATTAAAATAACATCAAATGATAAATTGTCATTAGCTCGTGCTATTATAACAGGGATAGCAAAAGCTGACAACAGTGTAGACTGGGAAGCTATAAGAAAGGGCGATAAAAGCCGTTGCACGAAACAGAAACGCTTAGCAGAGCAATTAATGCATAAGGCTGGCTTAAACACTATTAATGGGCTAGAATCTGTGAGGAAACTTCAACAGGTTTTAGAGCCTGAATATCAGATAAAAGTATATTCAGGTAACACGTTACTGTTTGAAGGACTCCCAGCTAGAAAAGTCATCAGATTATTTGTAAAAAATGACCATTATGATCTGATCACTCAGCTGCCTTCACAGCTTGACTAAATTAGAAACCCATGAGTCAAATTTTGAGGGATAACCCCTCCATCTGACCAAGTAATCCGTTTTATTACCCCGTTTTCGAGTTTTCAAAATTTGTTCAACAATGTATAAATCGTCCGATGACGCGTCAATTTTTTGCAATTCTGGTTCGTAAAAAATGCCCTCAAGCTTTTCGCCCTTTTGATCTTCCAACACATAAACGGGGGGTGTTCGTGCGAGCCTTTCTGCAATAATGAAAAATTCCTCCGTCCAGTTGGGCCAATACCCCTTTTCGAATGTTCGCTTCACTTTACTTATGCGTACTTTATCGCCTATGTTAAATTTAAATATAGGGTTCTTTTTAGCGATTCTAAATGCTTTGTTTAAAATTTCTCGCTCATTCTCTCGAGTCACATTCGCCGGAAATGTACCTATGGTCCTATGAAACGAATGATTATAGTTGTAGAGCAAATCGGGCAGAATATCTATGTACCGGTACGTGTTATTTTTTGTGAAATATCGCCACATTTTTTCCTTCAACGTACGGTTGAATCGCTCAACCACAGATGCTTTTAATTCGCTTTTTGTTACAAAAAAATCGATAAATTCAGATTTTAGAAATTTCTGTACTTCTTTATTGATAAATTCTTTTCCCGCATCCGTTTGCAATTTGTATGGTTTTCGACTGAGAAAAATTTGCTTGAAAGCTTCGAGAACATCTTTTGAACTTTTCGTTTTTAATGGTACAGACCAGGCAAACTTTGAAAACAGGTCTATACAGTTCAACAAATACTTAAACCCGTCGTTGAACTTGCTGAGCGATTGCAAGTCGGCAAGATCTGCTTGCCATTGCTCGTCAATGCTACTTACAAGCACTCTATTCCGCGAATAGCGTTTTTTGGTTGGCTTGTGTAAAGAATACGTTGGTTGTTTTTCTAACCATTCTTTTATTTTTGATTTAGGAAATTTCTTTTTGGCTCTGAGATACAGCTGGTTTGCACCAGTATACCCAGTCTTACTATCATAATAAAGCTTTTTTAATATTTTATTCATTTTTTATCTTTAAAAGTTATACAAAATTGTTATTTATAACTTAATAGCACTGGTTTTTTATTACAACAAACAATTTACATGATGACAAATACAATTATCATAAAAATTTTCAAACAGGTTTCGACCATTTGAATTGAAATGCTGCCATAAACCGAATAATTCGTCCAAATCTTTTTCGAGTACACAGTGTTTAACATCCTGTGCGAACTGCCAGAATGCTTCTCGTTTGTCTTCGGATCTCCTTTCCTTTTTATATTCGTCATCTATCAGTCGCCAGAAAAAGGAACCCATGCTCTGTACATCTCGATTCGTTATAAAGCGCTTGCTGGCCTTTTCAGTCAGTTTCAGAATAAAATGATGAAACGTGAGCTCTCCTGGTGACGCCATCTTTTAGGAATGAATTTTGAGCAAAACTTCTCATATTTATAGACAAAAAAGGAAATTGTGCGCTGGCGGACTTGAACCCCTTTTATTCAATCATTAGTCAACGCCCACATCACTCGCGCCATACACTCGTTTTATTCAACACACGCGCATACGTGCCTAGCTGCCTGCGCCTATACTTCAACGTTGCTCCCTCAGCTCACCTCAGGGAGCAGATTTTTACGTCATCGCCTATGTTATAACACAGCCTATCCTACAGCGTTGCCCTCCAGGGTCACAGCCATTACTACTGACCTTGTACAAAAAAAACACTGATAAGAATTGATATTTTGACTTTTTTAAGAACCGGAACCAAGTCTTTCGGATAACCTTGCATTGGAACATCATTAATGAAGTCCTGAAATGAACTCTATTAAGAACCATCGTTTTCAAATATCATTCAAATTGAAATCCGATATTATTCCATTTTTTAAGTGACTCATCAATTTGATAGCATAATGTGTTCTTAGGTTTGATAAAAATTCAGAGATAATTTTTTCAATTTTGGAGAATCGCATATACATTCAAAATTTATTCCTGTTATGCCCAATATTCAAAATCATCATCACCTCTCCCACAACTTAGACCCTATCTACAAAATATGTCTCATTGGAGAACAAACAGCTGCATTGTATTTGAAGGAAACACACAAAAAGAGGCCATATCCAAAATTGTTGAAGAAGCAAAAGACAATTTCATACATAAGGCAAACAAAACGATGCTGCTAAAAAACGACTTTGCCGTCATGCCAAACAGATTCTGAAACGAATTTATGCCAATTTCCGACTGAAAAGCAGCTAGAGAGGACCTTGTATCCGGTTACCAATTTTTGGAAGCATCTAAAATTAGCTACAAGGGTTTGGCCAACAACCATAAGAAAAATGTTGCAAGTTTTGTCAAAGAACAAGCCAAAAAAATTAGAGGAGCAAAGGTTGATCAGTTTGATTCCAATGTAGTACGTAAAACAGCTCATCAATTTTCTGGAAAAAATGAAACAATGACCTTGGCTGTATTACTTGAAAAGCTAAAAAACGAAGCAGGCATAGAGCTAAGCAAATCAACACTCTGGCGCACATTGAAGAAAATGGGATTCTCCATTCAAAATAAGAACAATAGACTTTTTGTCTATGAACAGCCTGCCCTGATTGAATCGAGAAAGCGTTATTTAGAAAAAATTAATGGCTTAAGAGCACAAAACGTTAAAATCTTTTATCAGGACGAAACATGGTTAAACCAGGGGTAGGTGCTCAAAAAGGGGTGGATAGATAACAAGGTGAAAGATAATCCCTGGCTAGCAACATGCCTAGAGTCTGAGTTATCTCTAGGCTATAAATGTCCATCTGGAAAGGGGCGGAGACTGATTATCAGCCACGTAGGCAGCGATGACGGTTTCCTTGAAAAGGCGGCTGATGTTTTTGAGTCAAAAAGTCAGGGCGACTATCATAGTGAAATGAACGCCGTTCACTTTGAAAAATACCTCAATGAGCAGGTTTTTCCCAATATGCCTGCAGACAGCGTTCTTGTACTAGACAACGCATCTTATCACTCGAGGAAGACTGATAAACGAATAACCATCAGATTGAAATAGCAAGATATGCTAGATTTCCTTCAAAATTGTAATATTTTCCCAGATAAGAAATTGAGCAAGAAAGAGATTTTTAGCAGCTTTATAAAGAAATGCTCAGCAGAAAACAGCTGCAAATATGCTGTAGATCAACTTGCGGAAAAATATGGTGTGAAAATTGTTCGACTGCCTCCATATCATTGCGAATTGAATCCTATTGAACTGATATGGTCAACTCTAAAACAACGAGTCGGTAAACGTAACACTACTTTCAAGCTTAAGGAGGTTCAACTTATGCTTTCACAAGAAATTGAAAATATATCAGCGACTGATTGGAAGAAAGCAATAGAGCACATTAAAAAATTGAACAGGAGTATATGAAGGTCTTCCCACCAACGCATGCCATAAATCCCATCATAATTCCATTAGACAGCAGCTCAGATGATGAATCTGTGGAATACATGGTGGAAGATGAAGCTCACTGTTCTACTTGGAATGATTTATTGTCTGATAATCATAAAGTAGATACTCAGCCATATTCCAATTTTGAGGATTTGTCAGTGTAATAGGAGTAAGAAATTATTTGAAGATACAAAATACATGTCTTAACAAGAAAATTTTCCTTATAACAGTAATTAGATGTAAACAATAGTGCCGCACCAGCCAAAGCCCGGGACCATACCTGGGCGTGGGAGGAGGGGTTTAGGAGTATGCATCTCCAGAAACCAAAATAACTCATGAATTTAAATTTTAAAATTATTTGTTTTTTTTAGCAATTTTTTGATGCCAATGGATAGTGCTCGATGAGAAACGTTGATAAATACTGTATTTTTGCCATACCACTATTTTTAAGGCCATTTTTTTGACCTTTGAAAAAAATCTTGCACCCCCAGAACTTTAGTGCTGCCCGCTTATGCCCATGACCTTGGCCCTAGTACTGAGGCCAGTAAATTTAGCAAAAATCATCGCGCTAACATTTGCTGTGTAATGAATGAGTATGTGCTAAACTTTTTTTAGCCATATATCTTAATAGGTACCTACAAAGGTCATACTCCTACATATAGAAGCGCTGCACAAAAAAATCAAGACTTATTCACGAAAAAGCTCTTAATTGACCAGAAGATTTGAATTGATCTTAGCCCTTTCAATTTCTAAGCTTTCTACCCATTTTGGCTTGAAAGAGCTCAATGAAATCCAGAAAAAGCTAATCTTCAGAAGGGCTATGCTATTACACAGTGGCTGAAAGCAATTAATCGACAGCATTCAACAAAAATTCTTTGGAGAAAATTTGTTGGCTTGATGGATTAAAATAACTCAAAAATGCATTAGCTTTATTTTTAAATCGTTAACACTTAGACTTAAATTAGCTTAGTTCATTCGGCATGGTCTATCTAGCACATTATGTAAAATATTGGAAAAATGAGATTGGTCCTACAACATAACACTGAAATCGGTTTTCTCAATTATCAGTCCTCAGCATATGTGGGCAGCAGAAAAATTCTGGGGGAGGGGCATCAGGATAGGTAAAATCAGGGCCGTATTGAGGGGGGCAGGATGGGCCAACCCACCCCCTCCGGAAATCAAAAATAATTTTTAGGAACACACAAGGGTCCCCCAGGGGGAAAAATGCAAATTCTCGAAGTAGGTCTAAAACCACCAAAACAGCTTTTCAGTGTACTTTTGAGCTAGTAAACTCAAAATGTTTCGGCGCTTTGCACCAAATTCATCGTTTATCTTTAGTTTTTGTCTTCTAGCCCACCCGAAATTGCTCAAGTTTGACTTGGACATGTCGAACATGTCAATTTTTTCCGGCTCTTTGCGCCTAATTATTTATTTTCTGTATTGTTCTTCTTTGTAAATGACAAAGATTAATTACAAAGACAGAAGTTAGAAAATCATTAGTTGATTGAATGATGAGAAATCAGTTGTGAAGATTGTTTAAACAAGAGATTTGTGAAATATTGTTATAGAATAAAGTGGAAACTTTCATGAAATTTTTCTTAAATTTTTTTAACCATTGCATAGAGCTTGTTTAGATATGCTCAAAAATGCCTTTATTTTTGTCCATCTCCAAATGGTTTTTCGATATATTTGACCTCAAAATTTTCGCCACCCTTCCCCCGAAATAAAATACTGGATATGGGCCCAGGTAAAATTGTCAAAAATGTTATTAGAAACAGAATTTTGGGGTTCTACAGTAATCTGGAGGTTTCAACTCATGGGAGGTCCACGCCCATGTGTGGTCCTAAGCACTAGAGTCACTCTGGCCCCAACATTGGCGTCAAGGCCAGGTCTGGTACAGCTCTATTGTAAACAATTACACGTTTGCAATTTAAACTCTAGTAAATCAGTTTTTAACAAAATATATTCAACTTTAGAATGTTGTCAATCTAATTTAAATGAACTACGAATATATTTTGTATCTCAAATAATGCAACGTTTAAACTTATTAGGATATTATTTCCTGTAATTTACAACCTTATATATCCAGTGATCTGAATCCTTCTTCCTCGTAATACAATGTTTCAAATCAGCTAGTCAAGCAATACTAATTCACCAGTCACTAATAGCCGTTGAACAGCATTCCTTGAAATAAATAAATAAATAAAGTTACTATTTACAAGCCACGACCATAATCAGAGGCGGATCTGGGATTTTCTGATGAAAGAAATCCTAAATTTTCCCTGAAATAATTAAAAATTGTATGAAAAAATTCTTGTATTATGCTTAAAGTAGCGGGTTTTTCTGTCTTTTGATACACAGAATACATGGACAGCAAGAAAATTCTGAGGGTCTACTTAGGTGTAATTATAAAACATGGCCTAAAATTTTACTAAAAATAGAATTTTGTGGGGGTCTACAATAATCTGCAGACGTTTTTCAACTTATGCAGGGGTTGTAACCACACATGGGCGTGGGGGGGGGGGTCTGGGGGGGTCTGGACCCCCCAGAAAATACAGCCCCCAGAAATCAAAAGACCGTCCCCAGAATTCAATTTTTGAAAATTTTTTTCGTTTTTTTTCGCAATTTTTTGATGCCAATGGATAGTTCTTGATGAGAAACGTCAAAAAAATGGTGTTTTTATCGCCATACCACCATTTTTAAGGCCATTTTTTGACCTTCAAAAAATCTTGGACCCCCCCAGAATTTTCTTGCTGCCCACGTATGGTTGTAACCATATCTGGGCGTGGGGTTTGGAAAATATGCACCCCCCCCTCGAGAAACCAAAATAGCCCCATAGAAACTAAAATACCCCAGAATTCAATTTTTGGAATTTTTTTTTGTTTTTTTTGCAATTTTTTGATGCCAGTGGATAGTGCTTGATGAGAAAAGTTGAAAAATTGTGTTTTTGCCCATACCACCATTTTTGAGGTCATTTTCTGACCTTTGAAAAAATCTTGCACCCCAGAACTTTGGTGACGCCCACATATGTTGTAACCCCCAGCAAAGCCCCCGCTCGCGCCATGTGTGATCCCAAGTGTATTGTATTTACTATCTGACCTCTAAATAAAAAAATACATGCGAGTATAATTAGGAGATTCATTCTGCTGATCAATAAAAAATTGAAAAATAGAAAAGCCAGATTTTCTATAAAAAATTCGTCCAAAACAGGATAAAACAAATCAATATTAAAAAACAGATATAGTACGCAGAGCCTTCAGAATGTGAAATTCATTCATTCATTACAATGATACGACATTCGGGAAAAAGACCTTCCTATTTATATGCAATGTTTGCCTTTGTGCACAGAGTATAGACAGTTTTTTACCGATCTTCAATCTTGAAAAAATCGAAGTTTTCTGTATAAAAAAGAAAACAGTGGTATTAAACTTATAATAATATAAATGTTAATTTGAGAATATTCATAACAAATTCATAAAAGAGCAAATTTTTATTATTCAGGCAAAATGCTTATTAGCAGCCGTGCAAACATTAGAAGCATTCAATTCATCCTAGAGACTTTCATCTGATTCTGATTTTTTTGTTTATTGTCAAGTTTAGCATGTACTTTCGATTCTAATATTTTTGTTTATTGTTAAGTTTAGCATGTACTTTGTGCGCAGGTCCATAGCCAAATTTTTTTTGTGGAGTGGTAAATCTGTAAAATATTGGGAAATTAATAAAACATTTATTTTCTTCTGATCAAAACAATAACAAGGATCAAAAAGCCTACATATCGCGCTTTTTGTGGTAGAACAATTCTCTTTACAGCCACTTGATTTTATCTTGATAGTGATTTTTTAAAATTGTCATTTTTAACAATAAAAATATAGAAATTCACCAGTCTGGACGAGGAATTTTGATTTATCCACTATTTTGAAAAAATGATCGCTTATTAGTGTTGAAAAGTCTTCTGAATGATACATAAGCAGAAGAGCAGATTTTTTATCCAAAACGAGTGCAAAAAATTGAGATTATTCCTTAAAGCAGATGTTGAAATGTTGTTCAAAAGTGTTTTAAACATGTTTTTGCTTTTTGGGATTCTTAGGAAAAGTATGATTAAATATTTTTTCAGATGGGGCTATATACTACTAATTTGCCTCCTGGCTGTGGGCCTGAGCAGGCATACTTACTACCATTATTATATAATTTATATCGGTTGCTAATATTCAGATATGTACAGGTTTACCTATATGGCTTACCTAAGACCCATAAGAGAGATGTACCTCTAAGACCAATCTTGTCATCCATCAACACTCCAACTTATAAGTTGGCTAAGTATTTTGTGCCGATCCTGCAAGACATAAGTACAAATGAATACACTTTATGTGACACTGGTAGTTTCCTGACAAGACTTAAGGCTTTTACATTCAAAAGCCATCATTTTATGGCTAGTCTTGATGTTCAAAGCTTGTTCACTAATATTCCACTCAATGAGACTATTGATATATGTATTAGGAAACTATTTGATGATCAAAATGTCATGTTAGTAAAGAACATGAATTGTCATCAATTCAAACTGCTTCTAGAACTTGCAGTTAAAGAGTGTTACTTTACGTGTAATGGTAAAATCTATCAACGGATAGATGGTGTTGCTATGGGTAATCCGCTTGGCCCACTTCTTGCCAACATTTTCTTGAGCTATCATGAAACAAAGTGGTTCAGAGGCTGCAATATAAAGATCAGACCCAAGTTTTATGTATGTTATGTTGATGACACATTTGTAGTGTTTTCTGACAGAAATCAGCCTACTAAGTTCTGTGATTACATGAATCAGCAACATCCTAATATGAAGTTCACATTTGAAACTGAATGTGACAAGAAATTAAATTTCCCTGATGTTCTTGTTGAAAGGAAGTCCGATGATATTGTGACATCATCATATCAGAAACCTACATTTTCTGGCCTTTATCCCAAATTGTCTAGCTTCATTCCTTTTGCCTATAAAGTTGGTTTAATAAGGACACTTGTGAGTTGCATTTACATGATTTGTAACTCATATCAGACTTTTGTCTCTGATATTGACAAGCTGAAGCAGACTCTACTGCAAAATGAGTATCCCCTTGGCTTGATTGATAAGGTCATATCAGACTTTATGACAAAGGTGTATAATAAGAGTGATGAAATAAAAGTCGGTTGTGATAAATTATGCTATTCTCTTGTTTTGCCTTATACTGGTGTGCATGGCTACAATGTACGCAGCAGAATTCTAAAGCTTATATCCACACCTGGGCGTGGGGAGGGTTTGGGGGTATGCACCCCCCCAGAAACAAATCACCCCCCCAGAAATCAAAATACCCCCCAGAATTCAATTTTTGAAAATTTTTTTCGTTTTTTCCGCAATTTTTTGATGCCAATGGATAGTGCTTTGATGAGAAACGTCGAAAAATGGTGTTTTTATCGCCATACCACCATTTTTAAGGCCATTTTTCGACCTTCAAAAAAATCTTGCACCCCCAGAATTTTCTTGCATGCCCACGTATGCTTATATCTGCATTTTACCCTCAGATTAGAGTAAGGTTTGTTTACAAACCTGTCATGTGTATAAGCCGGTTTTTCAAGAACAAGGATGCTGTACCTGCTAAGCTACTCTCAAATTTAGTATATAAGTATACGTGTTCTAGCTGTATGGCTAGTTACATTGGCAAAACTCGCCGACATTTTGGGAGTAGAATCGCAGAACATACTGGCATCTCATTTGCTACAGGAAAGCCAATTCAGGGTGATAGCTTATCTGTTATTCACAAACATGTCTCAAATAGCAATCATTCAATTACATCAGATTGCTTCAAGGTTATTAGTCGAGCATCCAACTCTTTTGATCTTTTAATCAAGGAGTCGTTATACATAGTACGTGATCGTCCTATTCTCAACAATAATGTTTCATCATATCCTCTAAATTTGTTTTAATTTACTGAAATCCCACCTTTTTCATTTTCTTCTAGTTTAAAATCTTTTATAATTCTCTTCATAATTTAATTGTATGTTTAAACTTTAAGTTTTTCTCTTGGTTTACAACTCTTGCTTAACAAGCTCATTTTTCAAAACTATTTCCTAGTGCACAGTCGCTTCTACAGTTATGCTCTGAAGATGGCCAAAGATTTGGTCGAAACGTCAGCTCAATGTGGTAGAGTCGATAAACAATGGAGGAACAATGGGAGCGAATCACACCCTACTCCAGTAGCCTTGGTTGGTCAGATTGCTTCCCCCTCTGCTACTGAAGTCAATTTTCCGAATAGTTTTGGTCAAGTGAGGCATAATGGGAGAAAATCGCCTGTCAATCAAACAACTTCAGCTAGTCAGATAACTTTTATTACTGCTACAACATCTAGGATGGGAGGAGGTAAGGGCGGGTTGGAGGGCCTGGTGAGTTTTAGACTTAAAAAGTTTTTCTTTATTCTTGCTTTTTTTTCAAGATTTGTTTAAAGCTAAATATATTCACATATTTGAAGAATAAGTATGATCACGGAGTTGTGTTGCTATTGAGAAAAGTTGAGAAGCTTCAACTTCGCTATGATAAGCTTCAGTTGGATGTTGCATTTCTTAAGGAATGCATTGATAATGATTTACTTCCTAAATTTCTGGCTTTCAAGGTTTCTAATAGAATGCTTAAGCGTTCTAAGTGTTACATAACATGCCAGAGGCTTTTGCTAAATGAGGAATTGAAAGGTAAAATCAAAGAGGTAGAAAGAGTCCTAAGAGATTTGAAGGCACAGATAACCTTGTTTGATTCAAGATTATCCTGGCTGGATTCTCAGGTATCAATAACATACATTAGACGCAATGTGTCTAAATCTCTCAACCATGTTAGACAGTTGCATAGCAAGAAGGTAAAAAACTTGCTTATGCATAAAAGTGTTAATAGTATCGATCCTAACAAGGTTGTGGTTAATTTAAGTAACCGAGTTTTGACAGCTCATGAGAAGCTTGTCTTGTCTTATGGTATGAAGTACTCTATTACACCTAGGAAGATCGAATATGGTGATTATTTGCTACCTTTTGAGAAACTGATGGGTTTCCTCAATAAACAAACTGCCTTTAAGTGTGATAATGTAAAAATGCAAATGATCAAGAATCAATTGCGTGACATTGCTCTTAGCTCATACTTTAATTATGATAAGAAGCATTGTGATAATCTATCAAAGCGTGA
Organism: Mermis nigrescens; assembly: GCA_036768485.1. Classification (NCBI taxonomy): domain Eukaryota; kingdom Metazoa; phylum Nematoda; class Enoplea; order Mermithida; family Mermithidae; genus Mermis; species Mermis nigrescens. The sequence goes on from JAVLUZ010000275.1 coordinate 1,855,960, forward strand.
TTATGAAATCCTCAGTAATCTGTCAAAAGACAAGAATATCATTGTCCTAAAAGCAGATAAGGGTAACCAAGTTGTAATTTTGAACAAAGATGACTACATCAGGAAGTTGAATGATGTCTTGAATGATATCTCAAAGTTCAAAGTCATTGACTGTAATCCTTGTCAGTTTATACGCTCAGTTCAGAAACGCATATCATCCCGTATACTGAAGGTTCATAAGCAAAATGGACTATCTGCTGATGTGTATAAAAGTATAAATCCTGTAGGATGCAGTTATGGCAGACTATATGGCTTACCTAAGACCCACAAGAGAGATGTACCTCTAAGACCGATCTTGCCATCCATCAACACTCCAACTTATAAGTTGGCTAAGTATTTTGTGCCGATCCTGCAAGACATAAGTACAAATGAATACACTTTATGTGACACTGGTAGTTTCCTGACAAGACTTAAGGCTTTTACATTCAAAAGCCATCATTTTATGGCTAGTCTTGATGTTCAAAGCTTGTTCACTAATATTCCACTCAATGAGACTATTGATATATGTATTAGGAAACTATTTGATGATCAAAATGTCATGTTAGTAAATAACATGAATTGTCATCAATTCAAACTGCTTCTAGAACTTGCAGTCAAAGAGTGTTACTTTACGTGTAATGGTAAAATCTATCAACAGATAGATGGTGTTGCTATGGGTAATCCGCTTGGCCCAGTTCTTGCCAACATTTTCTTGAGCTATCATGAAACAAAGTGGCTCAGAGACTGCAATATAAAGATCAGACCCAAGTTTTATGTATGTTATGTTGATGACACATTTGTAGTGTTTTCTGACAGAAATCAGCCTACTAAGTTCTGTGATTACATGAATCAGCAACATCCTAATATGAAGTTCACATTTGAAACTGAATGTGACAAGAAATTAAATTTCCTTGATGTTCTTGTTGAAAGGAAGTCCGATGATATTGTGACATCATCATATCAGAAACCTACATTTTCTGGCCTTTATACCAAAGTGTCTAGCTTCATTCCTTTTGCCTATAAAGTTGGTTTAATAAGGACACTTGTGAGTCGCGTTGACATGATTTGTAACTCATATCAGACTTTTGTCTCTGATATTGACAAGCTGAAGCAGACTCTACTGCAAAATGAGTATCCCCTTGGCTTGATTGATAAGGTCATATCAGACTTTATGACAAAGGTGTATAATAAGAGTGATGAAATAAAAGTCGGTTGTGATAAATTATGCTATTCTCTTGTTTTGCCTTATACTGGTGTGCATGGCTACAATGTACGCAGCAGAATTCTAAAGCTTATACCTGCATTTTACCCTCAGATTAGAGTAAGGTTTGTTTACAAACCTGTCATGTGTATAAGCCGGTTTTTCGAGAACAAGGATGCTGTACCTGCTAAGCTACTCTCAAATTTAGTATATAAGTATACGTGTTCTAGTTGTATGGCTAGTTACATTGGCGAAACTCGCCGACATTTTGGGAGTAGAATTGCAGAACATACTGGCATTTGATTTGCTACAGGAAAGCCAATTCAGGGTGATAGCTTATCTGCTATTCACAAACATGTCTCAAATAGCAATCATTCAATTACATCAGATTGCTTCAAGGTTATTAGTCGAGCATCCAACTCTTTTGATCTTTTAATCAAGGAGTCATTATACATAGCACGTGATCGTCCTATTCTCAACAATAATGTTTCATCATATCCTCTAAATTTGTTTTAATTTACTGAAATCCCACCTTTTTCATTTTCTTCTAGTTTAAAATCTTTTATAATTCTCTTCATAATTTAATGGTATGTTTAAACTTTAAGTTTTTCTCTTGGTTTACAACTGTCGCTTAAGCTCATTTTTCAAAACTATGTACAGGTTTCATTGAGTTATACGTATATGCAGGTCCGTATCTAGCATCCGGATAAGGGGAGGGGGCGGATCCAAAGTTAATTAGCTACTTGCGCTTGAGACAAAACTATAGAAAATACTTCACATATAGCGCAAAGCGCATAAAATTTGACAATTTTTGGGCAAACAGGCGCAATTTTTCCATCTTTCCGTGCATTATCCTACCTACCAAATTTTTATTTAACGGCCAAGCGGAAAACAGCCGCCCCCGCCTCCTCAAATATGGCCCTGCATATGTGTATAAAACATGCAACAATGGATAGGGAACCCAAATCAATTTTGGTCAATCTTCATTCCCAAACTTTGAGATTTTTCATCCAATTCCCCGGCCACCCATTCATCTTTGTCAAAACACTGTGCTTTTATGTGCTTTTGTGACATTTCTATCTAAATATTGAAGCCCCAAAAAATGGCTTAATGCTCTTGCTCCCAATGTTACATGTCTGATATGTATGTTATTTTTTGTCAATTTTAAGTTTGGCATTTATATATCTTCAAGACGGTGATTGTACGGGGACCCCGACCCAAACCCCAACCCCAAAAAACCCCGGCCTAAACCCCAACCCCCGACCGGGAGCATGATTTTTCGAGTCGGGGTTGAACCTTTTCGGGGGTGAAATATAGCATTTTATTCGTTGGTACATAGAAGAATTGTATAAATAGCAAATAAATTCAGAACAAGGACAATTCATTCACCAGCAAAATTAATGTTTAACTTGACACTTGCAATATTTCATAAAAAGTACGCCTGGTCGCCATGTTGTTAAGACGTACATACATGTTCGCATATTTTATATTATGAAGTGCGCCGGAATTACTGCGGAATCACAGGCGTAGCCGGGGGAATGGAGGCACATGCCCCCGGAATTTTTCAGAAATTTTGTTGATTTTTCTGGCGCAATGTGTCCAGAACATTGAGTTTAAAAGAGCACAAACGTCAAAATGTTCCGGCGCTTCGCGCCGAGTCATTATTATTTATTGTTATACAGATCCAATGAATTTAAAAGCTTGAATCTCTCAAAATATTCCAGCACTTCACAGCACTTTAGTGATTTAATGCACTATTAGTTCATTGAATGAAACTGCACATGCTTGTTGGACATAATAGTAAAAGTGTGACAATGTTTGCATACCAATTTATCTATTCTCTGCTTTGTTTATCTTTCTTTACAAGGACGCATAATTCTATTTCAAATGAAAGGAAAGGCCAAATTTTCTTCTGTTTTTGCGCATTTTCTTCATTCCGAACTAGTTAATAAGAAGGCCACAAATGGGCCTGAAAACGGTAAGAACAAAATTCTCATTGATACATCTTTCAATGACTTATTGGTTGCGATGCGACCCGTTGCTGCGCTACATACTTAGCAGAGGTCGAAAAACGCATTTAAGCTCAGAAGTTTTGTGCAGTGCAGGTGTTCATCAATTTTAAGTGTTTTTGGACTTAATTCAGAACCGAGATTTTGCCAATTTGTGAAAATTTTAACTTTACTACATAATTAAAAAGTAGAGTGCTTTTTTTACAAAATTTTCAAGGTTCTGCTTTGGACCTCGCTGGGGGCGCTTGAGCGCGCCACCCCAGACTTCCCTGTACAATCTCGTTCTACATATTGAAAGAGATTTTAGGAGGACAGAAAAGGTAAAAGGATTAGAAATTTTTAACATATTCGGCGCTTCGCGCCGCAATAAGTTTATCTGTTCTGTATGATTTTAGTGGTATAAATTGAGTTTAAAGAGTAAAAATGTCAAAATTTTCCTGCGCTTAGCACCGCCGATTATTGTCTTAGGGTGGTAGAATATGACTGAATTTCTTGATGCTTTGCGCCACTTATGATTCCCGAACTGTTTGTCAATATAAAGGCGTAAATTCTACATGGAAATGGTAAAAATTTTGAAAATTTTCGGCGCTTCGCTCCATTGGCTCCTCTACAATCAGTGCGCCATAGAAAACCGTTTGAAAAAAACTGTGGATGAATACGAAAAAGCGAGAGCAATTAGTGATTAAAATAGAAAGTAATGCTAAATTGCTAAAACCATGCTTGGACTTGTAATGAAAATAAAATGTTGAATATAACCAGCTTTATTAGTATGCTCTACAAACAAGTGAAGGTATTGTTTTCATCCTATTCAAATTGGTATGTAATCATGCAATGTTAATTGTTAATCTTCAACCCCGACCCCAACTCTGACCCCAAAAACCGGGGTTTTTCATCCCCGACCCTGACCCCAATTGGGGGTGAAAATCTGACCCCATACGATCACTGCTCCAAGAATATCATTTTGTGGCTTTACTGTTATTTATATGTAGCATAGTGCCACTGTTATGTTATTGTTTGTTTTACGTAGTTGTTTAATAGAATGCATAAGTTTCTTCAGTTACATATCGTACCTGATTAGCGTTGGCAGAGTTAACTCCAAGTTAACTCAAGATCGACTTAACTTGATCATTTTATGTCGAGTTAGAGTTAATTAACTTGAAGTTTAACTCGAGTTATTTTTGTTTGAGTTAACTCTAAACTTGAGTTAACTTGAGTAGCGATCACTAACAAGCAAGTTATTAATGTTTGCTTTGCAAGACCAGATGGAAGGTTTACTGTAGATTAATTTTTAAATTTTGTTAATATTTAGCGCACATAGCATAGCGTTGAGCTTTAGCTTCTGCAGTGGTCGGTTATCTTATCTTCCTAATGTCAGATACAGAGTGCACGATTTCAACAATCTCAGATGATGAGTCTAGTGAACCTTGCACAATTGAGCCCCATCTGTCTTTTCAAGGCCTGACAAATAAAAGAATTTCATTCGTTCATACATATTTTGAATACAGAACAAGTGATAATAAAAGCATATGTAGTTCTTGTAATGCTCATATTGCGGGACGGTTTGCCACAAATCTTAAGAATCATCTGAGGTCAAGGCACAGTGAAATCTACAAAGAATTAAGCAAAAAATAACTTAATACTAGACACTAGACAGCCAATAGAAACAACGAATAAGAAGTCAAGTGACAAGCCGGATTCGTCGATAGTAGAATGTTTTAGTCGCATCCAGTCTGGAAAAGATGGAATAAAACAAGGGACGAACTTGTATAAAGAATTTGTTGAAAAACTGGCTGTTCTATTTGCGTCAAGTAGTCTTCCGTACAGATTAGTCGAGCAGAAAGCTTTTTTTGATGTTGTCTCATTTGGCCGTAAAGTCGAGTTGCCTAACCATCGTCAGCTCGCTAAGGCTATTGCCGGTTTATCTGAGAGTCTCGGGCAAAAGATGCTAAAGAAGCTGCAGGATGCCAGATTTTTAACCGTTTCAGTTGACCTTTGGTCTTGTCCAGGCTATTCATCAAGTTTCATTGGCATCACAAGCCATTTTTTTGATTAATTTGCTGGCCAAATCAGATGTTTTCTTTTAGCCTGTCTTAAAATAGAACAGCCGCACATGGCTGCCAACATTTTTTTCTCTACTCTTCAATTTTACGTGATTGGTGCATTGATGATGAAAAAATTTTCCGGATTGTTACTGATAACGGATCAAACATTGTCAAAGCATTCCGGTAGGTATCTATGCCTTTCATGCTTCCTTTATAGGTACATTCCTTAGAGAAAAAGCACTGCTATTTCCAGTCCTCCAAGCAATTGAATAGACACTTGATCAGTGAGAATCATACGTGGGCAGCTCGAGAATTCTGGGGCAGGGGGCATAAAGATTTTCAAAGTCAAAAAAGTGCCTGAAAATTGATGCTAGGGCAAAAAATTACTGTTTTTTGGGGTTTCTCAATGCGAGCTATCCATTAGCATCGAAAAACTGCAGAAGAAATGAAAAAATTTTTTAAAAATCAATTTATGGGGGGTATTTTGGATTCTGGAGGGGTGGGTTATTTCGGATTCTGGGGGTGCATTGCATACCCTCCAACCCCCGCACCCATGTGTGATGAGAGAGAACCAGACATGATCTTGGGGGGTTTCACCCCCCCAGAATCATTTTTCACCCCCTGCAAAAAATTTTTCACCCCTGCCAGATTTGTCGATTTTTCCGAAGTTTTCGGAAGTTTCCAAAATTTTCCCAAAAATTTACTCAAAAAGTGCTTTTCTAAGCGTTTTTAGCTGTTTATTTGCTCAAAAGTGTCAAATTTTCGATGTTTTGCATCATATACTCGTGTTTTTACCCATACATTGTTCAATTTTTTCGACTTTTTTCGATTTTTTTCGAATTTTTTTCATAATTTTATGCTCTAAAACGATAGAGCATCGTCAGAAACGCCAAAAAACGATGTTTTTAACGCGTACCGGCCATTTTTTTTGGCCCAAAAAAGGCACTTTAGGTTTTCACCCCCACAGAATTCCCATGCTGTGCATGTATGGAGAGAACCAATTAGTTTATGTACCTTTTTCCTTATTTAAATTATGTTGGAAGCCCAAACGCCTTCACTATCACCTATGCTCTGTGAAATAATGCGATAATTTATGCTTTGCTTAAAATCGTTTCAGATAAAAATGGAAGCTTGTGAAATTGCTTACATTTTAAAATGCTTCTTAATCTTTACTGCAATGGCTCCTATGTCATGCATATGTATGTAATGATTTCCATACATTATCTTGAGGGGGTTTGGGGGGTTTTCACCTCCCCAGAATGGGCTTTCACCCCGCGCAAAATATTTTTCACCCCCAGAATTGGCGATTTTTCAATTTCCAAAACTTTTCTGAAAATTGGCAGAAAGTGTCTTTTTAAGTGTTTTTAGCTATATATTTGCTCAAAACTGCCAAATTTTTGGCGCTTCGCGCTATATATTCATGTTTTAACCTATATATTGGTCAATTTATTAGAATGTTTTCGATTTTTATCTAGATTTTTTTATGATTTTATGCTCTAGAACGATAGAGCATCGTCAGAAACGCCAAAAAACGATTTTTTGACGCGTACCCGCCATTTTGGGCCCAAAAAGGCACTTTATGATTTCACCCACCCCAGAATTCCCATGGTGTGCATGTATGGTGATTTCCCATCCTCATACCTTTTGTTTTAATTCTAGTAGACTGTTTGGAGTTTTTGAAGAATATGGTCCGAACCGAAAACGAGCCAATCTGAAAATACTGCCACATAATCGCTCAAAAATGATGCTTGTTGTCAATACAAAGCGTGGAAAAAAATTTCATCAAAATGCATTCATATCTCGCAACTACTTTTCCAGAAATAGAAAAAAATTTGTTTTCAGAAAATCATTTGAATGTTTTAGCAAAACCATTTCCATATTTTTTCTCGAAATTTTTTAACCAACCCATCATGGAATTCAGGTTTGCTGTGCACTGGACTGCACTGCTTGTGGATCCATGTTGGTACCAGGGATGGGCTAAGCCTGAATCAAAGATGGGGCCAAAATCACACTGCTTGCTCCACGATTTTGGCCCCACTTTGATGTAGGCTTAGTCCATGCCTGGTGCCCACATGAATGCACATTACTAAGCCTAAGCCTAAGGCAATTGTATGCACTCTCTCAATGCATCATAATCTTTTATTTGCTACACTATGCATTTATGATGGGATGAGTGAGAAATTTCTGGATAAATATGTAAATATGGTTTTTCAAACACGTTGCTATGATTTGCTGTGAAACAAATTTTTTCCAGACAAATTTCTTTTTGAAAAATTTCCAAAAAGTTTTTTCCTTCCAACGACAAAAATCAAATTTGTTGGTCCCCTGGAAGCATAATTCAATGAAAAATTAATGTTTTAACACGTTGCCCAGTAATCCCTTTATTCTGGTTACATAATGCTGCTCCAACTGCACTTTTTTCGAACTAAATGACTTCTTTTACTCTACCAATATTCGTCCAATTTTCATGAATTTTTTCCGCGCCTTCTTTTTATGTCCTGTTCATTAACCCGATTTCTTTTCTCTCCATGATCATCAGCAAGTTTTCCCTTCAGACCATAAAGTAAAGTTTAGCCCAATGCTTAAATAAGCTATAAAATATTTCAGCGAGTGCTTGCTGGTGGTTCCAAGACAATTTGAAGCCGCAGATAACGCCGAAATGGAGAATAATTGTGGGGATGTAAATTTGGACGACAGTTTTGATGAGGACATGCTCGGAGAATCTGACTTCCTCGAATTTGATCGACTGGAAAACGAATCCGAACATATGTTTACCTTGGAAAAACGCATGAGTTGTACAGCTCATGGCTTGATGCTTGTCGTGCAAGTGGTAAGCTATCAATTTATATTGTATTATCTGATTACTGGATAATTAATCGCCAACAATTATCTCTGAACAATCAATTGCCAAACAATGGATTGTGGTAACAATTAATTGTCTAGTCATGTAATTGTCATTAATGGCATCTTAGAAAAACAAGTAGAATCAGAAAATGCTGAATGCGAGAGGATTTTGATGCTAAATACTTACGCTAAAATATTCATGAAATTAGACAGCTCTTTATTCAGAATTCAACTCGAAAAAAGACAAATTGCATCAAGCTGCACGCACCAAATCTTATATGTGGTAGCCACTAGCCACCAATAATTGATTAGGTACAAATTAAGGCAGTTGCGGACGTAGAAATTATATTAAGTACATGGAAACCTTATTTTCAACCATTTCGGTGATTGAAATTTTATCTAACAAAATCAGGGTTTTTATGAAAGAGAAAAAATCATAAATAGGTAATTTCGAACTTTTCGACGTTTTTGCTAATATGTAAATAGGAGCTGCAATAAGGGGCAACCTAGACATCTTTTTGCACCAGATTACGTATTGGCTGGCTTTCTGTTGTCCAAAGATATTTGACTTACGTTGCATTGGCGTAGCCAGGATTTTTGTCAAGGGGAAGAATTCCGGAAAAAAATTATTTTTTCGTCTAAAAAACCCGTAAAAAAGGGCGGGACTGTTAAATACGTGTTTTTTGGGCTTTTAATATCGTCCTACGCTATTTAAGCAATGACAAAATTAATTTTTTCAAAAAAATTCTCACGTTTTTGGCGGAAAAAGTGCATCTAGTGCGCACGAAGCGCTAACTTTTTTTGCTTTTTCCAGCAGTTAAACAATAGAAACTCTTTTCCTAATTTTTGAATGTAGATGCACAAAGAATGAAGAGTTCATTGGCTTCTTTTTCTGCAAAAAAGGATAATACAATTTTTGATTACCACAGAAATACATTCACTCACCTCTTATCATTAGTGATTTTGATGGACAATATAATTGATTGTTTATATAGCATATCTAAATAATATAGATTGTAACGAAATTTTCAAAATTATTCCCTCATTGCTTTTTTATCATAGCATTGAAGAGAAAAATGAGAGAGATTGGGTACTCGACTACCATACATGGGCATAGGGGGTTTGAGGGGGGTATTACCCCTACCTGAGCTTTGAAAAACCGATAGCTATATAGCCATTTTGGCCGAAAAAACGCTGCTATATAGCGTTTTTTGGGCTCAGAAAATTAGCTATATAGCCTTTTTGGAACCAGAAAACTAGCTATACAGTCTTTTTTGAGCTCTGAAATGCATCATAGTTGTCTTTTCTGAGTTGTTAAGGCATATTCAGCTATTTTCTCGAATCAAAAGAGCGCTAAATAGCTATTTTTAGTGAGAAAAAGACTATACAGCTATGTTTTCAAGTCTAAAAAGGCTATATAGCTAGTTTTTGAGCCAAAAAAAGCTATATAGCTAATTATCTGAGCCCAAAAAGGCTATATAGCCGTTTTTACGAAGCACTTAGCTATATATCAATTTCCGGTTTTCACCCCCCTGAAAGTTCGACCTTGCGCACCTATGTCGACTACATATCAGTATAATTAATGTCTGGGAAGAATTTATTAACTACTATGCATAGCTACTTGTGAAAATTTAAAATCATTGTTTGATTTAAGCTGTACTCTTATAGGCTGTTGAAAAATCGGAACACGATATCAAAGTTGTACAAGAAAAGGCAAACGCCTTAGTCGCATCGATTTGCAAGAGTCCAAAAGCAGTCGAGTTGCTAAAGTCTAAGACAAACGGTTTAGGCTTAATCAAACCCTGCCGGACTCGCTGGATTTTCTGGTTCTACGTTTATGAACGTCTCTTACGAATTAAAAAGTATGCGCATCGCATGCAACTTTTACTAAGTAGGCTATTCTTGTTACATGCGGATGCGGGTAATTTTAATTACCAGCTACTGATAGGAAAAATGAGCTAATTATATCGTATCAAAAATTTAATAAGTTATATTTGAAATCTAGTAAAAGTGAAGACTCTGGCTGGAGGCTAAATTTGCTTCAATGCACCGATTTTTGTTTTTGAACATACCCTCATGATGATTGTGTTTGATCAATAGTCTTTGAGCCGTCGCTTTGTAGCAGCATTCTTTTACTGCAGCATTTCGATTTTCGGTCAAAAAATCTATCACTTTTGAGTAGAAAGACCTTAGAAGTGACTGCCCATAATTTTTTTGCCAATTGCTGTAATTCATACTTGTATTAAGTAGCTAATTTTCTATAGGTCACGCGATCTTTTTATGGTAAAGAGTGGCATGCATACGTGGGCGTGGGGGGGGGGTTTGGGGGTATGCACCCCCTCCCCGAGAAGGCAAAATACCCAACAACAAATGGCAAATTTCGACCAATACCCCCCCAGAATTTCATTTTTTAAAATTTTTTTGCTTTTTTGAGGTTTTTTTGATGCCAATCGATAGAGCTTGACGAGATACGTTCAAAAATGGTGTTCTTTTCGCTATAGCACCGTTTTTAAGGCCAAAAGTTGACTTTTAAAAATTTTCGCACCCCCAGAATTTTGTTGCTGCCCAGGTATGGTGGCATGCCTGAAAAAATATAGTTTTATTTACTGTAGCCATATATACATGATCAAGGGGATTTTCAACTCGGGCAGCAAGTTTTTTCACCCTATACTAAAATTTTCACCGACCCAAAATTTAGCTTTGAACACTTAGTGAACAAAACAAAAATTCTTACGCTTTTCAAAAAATTGAATGCCTTTGGGAGATGCAATCAAAAAAGAAAATCCTGTATCGAGATATCTGGCTTTTTTGAAGTAAACACCTGTTCTTGCACATTCTTTCATTTTAAACTGTCTGCAAATCTCTTAAACCATAACTTTTAAGATGGAGCCTCCCATTCCCATCTACACATGGGAGTGTGGGGTTTGGGGAAGTTTGATTTCCAGAATCCGCTAGACCCCCCAAATCGACCAGTCCCCCAGAAATTAATTTTTTGGAAATTTTTTTGTTTTATCTGCAATTTTTCGAAGTCAATGGATATCCTTTATCGAGAAACGCCCAAAAACAGTGTTTTTTCTCTAGCATAAATTTTCAAGCACTTTTTCGACTTTGAACATTTTTTTGATCCCTCAAATTTTTTTATTTTAAGAAAATTGCCTGTTTCTTAAATTACCTATCTTTACAGCAAAATTTGCTCAGTTTGTGAAGATTTGTCGATTCTACATAATTTGGGCCCAGCGGACTGGAAAGTTCTACAAGGTCTCCGAGACTTACTGTCACCGTTTGCTGCAGCTGTGAAAGCTTTAGAGGGCGACAAATATGTAACGATAACAGAAGTTTATCCTATCTTATTTGCGCTGAAGAATAAGACTGAGAAAGTAAGCTTTAGCTGAATGTTTGCGCAATTGTCAACCTTAAAATTTTAGTGTAAATATAGTACGTACTTCACGAAGAAATCAGGGGTAGGCATACATGTAACAGGGGGGATGGGGGTATCCCCCCACCCAAAGTCGGCTGTCCCCCCCATCCCCCCAAAGCCAGAAAATTTTTGACCCCCCCCCGATTTTTGGAAAAAAAGTTGAATTTTTGGCCATTTTAACGTGATTTTTTAGCATTTTTGGGCAAAAATTGAAGGTCACCTACCCCCCCCCTAAAAATGCTGGGGACCCCCTCCCAAATTTTGGAGCTGTTACATGTATGGGGGTAGGCTATGTACATCAGAATATATTCGTTTTGTATGTAGACTTGTTTTTGCAGTGCCACACATTACAGCGAGGGACGAGGGATTTCCCCACCCAAATTGGCCGTCCTCCCCTTTTCTTCGGCCGAAAATTCTTTACTCCTCTAAATTTTGGAGGAAAATCGCATTTTTAGGCCATTTCTTAGCAATTTCTTTTGCCATTTTTGTGCAAACATATGGCCGGAATCCAGCAAACGACTGGGCCCAAAATTTGACCAGGACAGGGACCAGGCTCTAGAGGCCGGGACCAAAAATGGACGAGAGTTGTGTGCATACATGGGCAGCAACAAAATTCTGGGGGGGTCCGCCGGGGCAAAATCGCCAAAAATAGCCCAAAAAATGGCTAAAAATAGCATTCTGGGGGGGGTCCGCCGGATTCTGGGTGGGGTCCACCGGGTTCTGGGGGGTCCAGACCCCCCACGCCCATGTGTGGTTGTGTGTGACTAATCGGAACTTTTGTGGAATTCAAACTGCCTGCAGGAAGCTAGTTCTTAGTCTATACAATATAATACATGAAATTATTTATTTTTCTATAGGTTTTAATTTTGTCAATGAATCTTTGTAAATCTTACAAAATTGATGTCAGGAATCTTTCTAGATTTCAAGCTTGACGATCTTAGTCTCTTCAAAAACCTATTATTATTGTGCTTTCAAATTATTTTTCTTTGATTTTAATCCATTCTCAATTAAATTTATGATCTTCAAAAAAATGATCAAAATAGGCGCTATCCATTGTGATTTTTCAGTGTGAAAACAAGTCAGTAATTCTTGAAGTATATAAGTACCTATTACCTAAGCAACAATGAGCATTTTCAAAAATGTGTATTCCATAAAATTGCTGGAATAATTGCTTTACTGTTTTAGGAATACTTGCCTGAAATTCCTTTCTCCAAAATGCATTCCTTGTTGAGGATTTTACATATGAGTTTTTTAAAGATTTCTCTTAATATACTATTGCTTCGCATTTATTGCTCATTTATTAATTACAATTGAAATTGGTGCAGTTCTTGATTTTATGCTAATCTACGTTTAATCTCACTCTGTTTTTGTTACCGTATTTCTTGAAGCATGTTAAATGCAAAATAGCGATCAATAAAGCAGATCTTCCTGGCACATACGTATTTTATTCGATATAACTGGTTTAAAAAAACCTAAGAGTTAATTCAAGAACATTTCTAAAATAATTAAACTTAGGTATATTACTGATAAGTCAAATATTTCTTCATGAAAACTCAACAAGCTATCCTTGTTCCGCATTTAAAGGCCCGGCCCTTTCTTGGTCGGGACCGGGACTGGGCCCACTAGACCCGGCTGGGACTGAGACTGGGCGCTTGTATGTTCCTTGCCGGACCCCCAACCAAAATTTTGAGCCGTTACATGTACATATGTATGGTGCCACGTTCTTTTTCTACAGAGGGAAGGAAAATCTTTTCTTCACTTATGATTTAAAAAAATGTTTTGATTGTCAGCTGCATATGTTGACCTGTTTCCTAAATCCACCCTGCTGTGGTCAAGTAGTGCATATATTTTCTTCAGATAATTTTGCGTTCGGGCCCAATAAATGGTGTCGCAAGAGCTTTGCTAGAAGAAATGCAAAGAAGGTTCTCGAAAGTTTACGACATTACAAGTCCGAAATTCGATCCCTTGTATGCTGTGGCATGCTTTCTCGTACCAAAATATTGTTCGATGTTCAAAGGCGGACTTTTGCAAGCAATTATTACTGAAATATCAAAGTTGGTATGTTTGCTACGCATTCAGTTTTGCTTCTTGCTGTGTTGATTTCCTGTAAAAACGATGCATAAGAATATCTATTAAAAACTGTAATCTGTTTACTTATAGTTAATCTGCCAGAACCTTTAAAATCCCAGAATGATCGAAATTGTTCATTTTTGGTCGCTCAAAACCCCGATATTTTGATGTTGCCCATTTCGGACTTGAAAAAAGCACGCAGGTTTTTAATCTTCCAGCCAGCTTGATTGGCCTTTTAAAATTTTTTCCTAGAAATCTTTGGTTGCATGCGGATGCGTGCCATTGGTCGGCGGATTTTGTTCACAAAGACTGAATTCCGCTTGTTAAAAAACCATATGTATATGTAGTGCTCAGATTTGTATTAGGTACCTATTAATAATGGCTAAATGCTAACTATGTAGCTATACTACTTTGGCGATTTCAAGAGGGTAAGGGGTCGCCGCCTGCCATACTTGGGCATCTTCAAAATTCTGAGAAAGTCCAGTCTGGACCTAAAAAATGCATAAATTTTCTCAATTTTATACAATTCTGGGTGTTTGCCGTCATCGCCTAAATATTTTACCTTCCGGGGTCTGCTGGACCCCTCAGAGCTTCACGACCATCTCTGGCGGCCCTCCATTGGGTCCAAAAAGTTGGTGAGTTTAGTAAAAGTATGGTGCCTTTGAGCACATTTCCAGTCAAAAATTTATAATTTTAGAGCCATGTTCCTATATTTCCACTCGAAGTGATATGACTTTTGACCAAAATTATGAAAAATTTGAAAAAATGCGCAAACTTTCGAGTTTTTTCTCAAACATTCGAATTTAGAATCAGCCTAGCTCAAAAACGTTGAAAAGATTGTGTTTCCCGGCCAATGAGGCAATCTTTTGGTTGTTTCATGACTTTTAGAGGAAAAAATTGGAGTTTTACACCTTAAAATCCGAGATCCACCCTTGCTGGTAGCATACATAAATCCGTTTTGCAGATATGTTTCATCAAGTTTGCTGATAGATCGCTTTGTTCTGAAAATCGATACGAATGTAGTACCGAGGAAGTTGGCGACATGGACGGTTCGATGGAGGATGTTTTGTCATTCTTTGGAGCGCAAGCTAAGAAAAAAAGACTTGCTGTCGAGCAATCAACGCCAAAGAAAGATGAAACGAAGTTGGAGATATCGTTGTATCAAAAGGATGCTGATGGTACAGTTGATTTTGATGATCTGTGCAATTATTGGAAGTCGAAAAAAGGCATTTTTCCGAATTTGTACCTGGTAACATGTGCCTTGCTACCTGTTCCTGCGACGTCAGCACCAGTTGAAAGGGTGTTTAGTAAGGCCGTTACGATTTTGGACAAAAATCGACACAATTTGGGAAATACGACTCTTGAGAAAGAGATTTTGTTCACTTTCAATTATGAATCGGTGTGACCTCTATGAATGTACATGTGCTCTGATTTGCATTGCTTTGTACGTTTGTTGTTTATTTTATGCACGATTAGATACCTACATTTCTTGTATTTTGCCGAGCCAAGGTTTATAGCATTTATGTACTTACAAACACACATGGGCGTGGGGGTGGGGTCTGGACTGGACCCCCGAGAATCTGGCGGAGCGGACCCCCCAGCCCCCAGAATTGAATTTTTTGGAATTTTTAGTGCTTTTTTGGGCCATTTTTGGCGATTTTGCCCCGGCGGACCCTCCCCAGAATTTAGTTGCTTGCTGCCCATGTATGCTTACAAATAGAGGTAATCTACACCTAAACATATAGTAGTTAGGTACGCATGTGTTAGTAGCTACACAATACTATACTTTGATTTTCATATGCAGAGACAACCTACTAGAGTCTGTAAAACCCTGTAAAATAATTTATTATAATTAACTCAACTTTTTAGGAAAGTTTTGAGTTAACTTTTTCTAACTCAGTTAACTCGACTTCTTAAGGTTAAGTTAGAGTTAACTCAACTCTGAGTTAATTTTGTATATTGAGTTAACTCTAACTCTAACTTTTTCATTTTCCCCTAACTCTACCAACGCTATAACCTGATACTACACTAATAATCTAGGCCATAGTCCGCTTAAGACAATCCATGAAGCGCGTAGTTCAAAAGCTAGATGTGCTGCGGATCATTCAATTTTCCAAAAAAGTTCCGTCATTTTTTTAAACATACATCGATCAATGACAGTAGGATGCTATGCAATGATCTTGTTGATTTGCAGTGGCGGATCTAGGATTTTCCTAAGGGTGGGGGGGCGGTACCCCTAAGGGGGGGGGCGGAACCCTGAGTTGGGCGGAAAAATTAGCCCTTTTTAACCCGGAAATCACTAAAAATCGCTTAAAAAATGCTTAATTTTGCGCACTATTTTGGGCCAATGGGGGGCAGCCGCCCCCCCCCCGCCCCCTAAATCCGCCCCTGTCGATTTGCATTGTAAAATATACTTTTGAAATTCTACTAAGCCATTTTTACAATACACCGGTACTGGATCGCCCAATTCAATCTTACATGTGACAGGGGGATGGAGGATCCCCACCCAAAGTCAAGCTGGCTCCCCGTCCCCCAGAACCAGACACTTTTTGAATCCCTCCCAATTTTTGAAAAATTTTTGAATTTTTTAGCTGTTTTTAGACGTTTTTTTGACCGTTTTCGACCAAAATTGGAGGTCACTCAACCCCCCCCCCCTAAAAATGGCCGGGACCCCCAAATTTGGGGCCGTTACATGTATGTATGTGATTATATTAAATATTGAACGATTGAGTTGTATTAAATGACATCCTCATTAATCGACAGCACGCGCTAATGTAAAAAAAAATAATTTTTTTCATTATAAAACAGTCAAAATATTATTAAAGTTTAAAAAATTTGTAATATTTCGGAAAAAACGTTGCATCAAAATTATTTCATTAAATTATTAATAAAATTATTTTATTTTATTAAATTAAATTATTTTATTAAATTAAAAAAACGTTGCACCAAAATTATTTACACCTGTGAGGACGAATTTTAGGACCCACATACATATTTGCGGCTATTTTAAAAAATGTTGGGATACCGCCTTTTTCCAAAAATCTCAGATGCACCACTTTGATTGCACTTGAGGCGAAAGAATGAAAGGCAGTAAACAAAAGTATCAAATTGACGGAAACTTATAACAAATGTGGTGAAAAGCAGACATGTAGTTGGGTGGTTTGACTCCCCCATAACTAGGGCTCCCACATACTTTGTGCCAGAAAAAAGGACATTTTTTGCAAAAAGTCTAAATTTACAAACATTTACTGAAATCATACATAACTAAGTCAATACAAGACCAATACAATGAGTTCAATGAACATACTTATTGCTAGATTGAATTTGTATAAGTAAGTTATCGTTCTGAATGCAGCATGAAAAGTTTAACACCCTACTTTTTATGGCAAAATGAGCAGTTCAGAATAATGTGAAATTACAGGGTAATAAAATAAGTACAGTTAATAAAAGTATATTGACATTAAAGAAAAAAAGTTAGTCTAGAAAACGTCCATCATATAACTGCAACGCTCATAATGACGGTTCAACATTAATTTAGAACAAAATCCTTCGCCAATGGCCAGTCACCCAACACAATGGCAATTGTGTAGAGATTTTTTCAGGCTAAGTAGCGAAAAAAGGACAAAAAAGGACGCTGATGCAAATAAAAGGACTGTCCTCTTAAAAAAGGACATATGGGAGCCCTACCCATAATGGCAACAATATTCGATTTTTCAAAAATTTAGAAAATTTCTAAAAATTTGTAGAAAATATGATTTTTTAAGGGTGTTTAATTATCTACTTGATCAAAATTCTAAAATTTTTGGCGCTTAGCGCCCGCCATATACACACTTTCTGACTATATTTTGTTCAATTCAGTTGATTTTTTTTCAAATTTTTTTTTCGAAATTTTTTTAATGTCTAAATTTTCTAAAAAAACGAGCATTGTCCGAAATATCAAAGAACCATGTTTTTCACAAGCACCCATCCTTTTTTAACCCCAAAAAGGCACTTTTTAAAAATTTCTCGAGCCTGACCCCCTAGAATTCCCATGCTGTACATATAGGGCTCCCACATACTTTGTGCCAGAAAAAAGGACATTTTACACAAAATGTCTAAATTGACAAATATTTACTGAAATCATACACAACTAAGTCAATACAAGACCAATACAATGAGATCAATGAACTATACTTATTGCTAGATTGAATTTGTCTAAGTAAGGTATTGTTCTGAATGCAGCATGAAAAGTTTAGCACCCTACTTTTTATGGCAAAATGAGCAGTCCAGAATAATGCGAAATTACGGGGTAATAAAATAAGTACAGTAAATAAAAGTATATTGACTTTAAAGAAAAAAGTTAGTCTAGAAAACGTCCATCATATAACTGCAACGCTCATAATAACGGTTCAACATTAATTTAGAACAAAATCCTTCGCAGAATGGCCAGTCACCCAACACGATGGTAATTGTGTAGAGATTTTTTCAGGCTAAGTGGCGAAAAAAGGACAAAAAAAGGACAGGTTTTAAAAAAGGACGCTGATGCAAATAAAAGGACTGTCCTCTCAAAAAAAGGACATATAGGAGCCCTATGTACATACATAGTGAAAAGTGCAACCATTTTCAAATTACCCTTCCCCTTTCAACCCTTTCCAAGAAATTGCCCGAAAGAATTCATATGAATTGACTTACCTATTAAAATAAGTTGCAATTAGTGGGTAGAATGTGCTGCTTCTATCAAATCTTCTTATGCAGGAGCCACTGTCTGTTGGATGAATCCAAATTATTGAGGATAATGCAGGGCGCTAAAGGCATCTATGAAGTAAAGAATGATAAATAAGCCGAGTTATGATGGTTTAATGAGAAAATATGAAAGAGGAATGGAATGAAATGGTAAATTCAAAAGTTGCTTCAAATTGAATAAAATTAATTATGATAGAAACATTTTATCTGAGAGTTCAAAGGCAAGCTTTGAAGGAAAATTTTCCTTACATCTACTTATAAAAATCAGATGGATATTACAAAATGAGTTGTAAATATTCATAATTTAAAATCATTCTAAAGAAGATTAAGACCTGTTCATTCTCGGTCTTAGAAAATCATTCTAAACAAAATTAGGACATATTCATTCGCGGTATTAGGCTTAGGCTACACAAAATAAGATCAAAATTTTTTCTCAAAACCAAGTTTTCTGACCAAATCAAGTATGCTGAACACGATTCTGAAAATATTATTGCACGGAAACATTTTTTCAGTAAGTTATTTGGAACTAAATTCGTGTTTTAGAAAAGGATAGGGGAAAAGTAAGCTGGCTGGTGTCTGGGAATGTTTCGGATTAGTCTCCAAAGCATCGGGGGACTGTGACTGAGCGGGGTTAACTAAGGTCTTAGGCTTAGGCTTAGCTATGTGCATTCACATTGATGCCAGCGCATGGGCTAAGCTTGAGATAAATAGAGCGAAAATTGCGGACTATTTTTAGACAGATATCAGAACCTAAAGTGGCTGATTTTTGTAAATTTCAACATTATGATTAAACTTTAAGGTGCTTTTTACACCAAATTTTCTAGAGGCTCTAGCACGGATCATGCTAGGGGGCGATTTAGCGCGCCGGCATTTGTGTAGCTGGTTCACATATGTATTAATATAGTCATATTATAAGGGTGTATGTGTGCAGTCGGTAGCATCTGAGGAAACGAGAGAAAGTTGCTGGCAGTCAGATTCCAAACGCGGACCTCTTGCTTTAAAGTCCAGAACCATAGCCAATCAACTAATGCTGATTAATTTTGATAAAGATAGGTATTCGTAATTTTTTGCTTTGGTTTATTAGCTGATTAGGCTGTTTAGTATCATGGACTGACCAAAATGTTGATACCAGCGTTAAAAATAAGCCTGAGTAATGGGATGTGATGAGCGCAGCGAGCAACACGAGTTGCATCCACACCTGGGCGTGGGGTTTAGGGGGGTATGCACCCCCCCAGAAACCAGAATACCCCCAGAAATCAAAATACCCCCCCGCCTTAGAATTCAATTTTTGAAAATTTTTTTCGTTTTTTTCGCAATTTTTTGATGCCAATGGATAGTGCTTGATGAGAAACGTCGAAAAATGGTGTTTTTATCGCCATACCATCATTTTTGAGGCCATTTTTCGACCTTCAAAAAAATCTTGCACCCCCCCCCCCAGAATTTCTTGCTGCCCACGTATGGTGCATCCCATTACTTGGGCTTATTTTAAATGCTGGCACCAACATTTTAGTCAGTCCATGAATCTACTGCAAAATCCGAGGACTGCCTGATTTGTTTTCAACTTGACTTAAATCAAACCAGTTAGCTGACAGCTTTCAACCGGATAATGCTTGCTGTATACATACTTATAACGTGGCTATCTTAATACATGCGTGAACCAGCTACAGCAATGCTCAGCGTGCCACCCCAGGCCTCAAAGAGTGTCCCTTTAGTTCTAACGATATTCAGGGTACCTGGATAGCAAAATTTTTAAAGTGTGCAGCTTTCAAGTGATCTCGAAACGCTCTTTTTAATTCACCCTTTGGTCCCCCTTTTGTTTTCAAAAGACTTGATCATGCCCCCCCAACGAAACAAAATCTTGGATTCGGGCCTGTAATATATATGTACATATATACGATCAAGAAAGTTTATGCATAGGTACATACCTATTAAACCCTCAAAACAGCAATTTACCAATATCCAGCCCTAAGCAACGCACTTCATAGAGAAAACCCAATTTTGTCAAAAACATGGGAAATTTGACCATCCAGCATTCCTACTTAACTGCTACATAAGCTAGCCTGATGTTTCTGCATGTTTTTGACGTCTTACTTTTTGAAAATTGAATAATCAGCCTGGGGCAAAAGTACGTATGCCAGAATTAAGGGCTAATATTGAGAATAGGGTGACCTCCTAGAAATTAACTTTGCATGGATGATTCAATCTGATTGTAGGGTCAGGGGATGGAAATCTGAAAAGAAATTATGTGTAGGCCAGCATTATTGACTGATGTTACATGGCTGTTGAACTTCTAATGTTGTTTATGGATAACAAATTAATTGAGACGAACTGCGGCTATTCTCAATATTGTAATTTTACTTCTATTATACTTAGGCTTAGGCTTAGTATATCTTAAAAGGTGTTTAAAGCTGCTTAGGTCAAGTTCGTTCCCGCTCAGGTCAATGTATAGATGCTGATATCTCTCAAGTAAAAAATTTTCAAAAAACGTGATTTTATGCCTTTTCAAGCAATAATCTATAACGTAGATGTTGAAAACACGATCTGTCAACCATGAGAGTGAAAAAAATCCTGGAAAAAAATTTTTTTCGGAAATTTTTTTTTCACTTACATGGTTTTCCGACAGTTTTTTCGACCTCCTAAGTTAAAGATTATTGTTTTGAAAAGGCATGAAATCACGTTTTTTTTTGAAAATTTGAAAAGGTCAAACCTTATTCTCAATATACTCCGAATTAAGAATCCAGTAATGCGGCAAATGCCCACCATTGTCATAGCAGCAAACATGGGCGCGGTAATCTGGACCCCTCCAGATTCTGGCGGGCCCCCACAGAATCAGGATGACCCTTTGCACGATCCACATACCACCAGAATTGAGTCTTTGGTGCCATTTTTGGCTGTTTTTTCCCATCGCCCCCAGCCAAGAATTTAGATGCAGCCTATCTGAGTCTGGTAGCCAGAGCCAGAATTCAGTAGCTCGCAACCCTTTTTTAAAAATTTGATGATAAGGTTTTCATAAGGGCAGCATGGGACGCAGATCAGCTCGCTGTTAAGCGGTTTTCTTGATTCAAGCGAACAAAATAGCGCAGCTGACCACATTAAGCGATAAGCAAATCTGTGAATGGAATAGGACAAATTACAGTAATAAGCGTATTCCAATTCTAATCTGAAAGTTGGGGAAAAAGGGTTAAATGTAATTGAGACAGACTATAATGGATAGAGCTCAATGAAAAAAATTCAAAAGGTGTTTCTTTGTCATAGCACATTGTTCAAAACCAATATTTGACTTTGAAAAATTTTACATCTCATAGAACTTTGATACCGCCTACAACCATGACACGGGCGGTAATCTAGTGACATGTTGTGGGGTTTCAATCCTCCCAGGATTTTTGTCCTCCCCGAGTAACTGTTTAAAGTTCTCGTTTTTGATTCCTATTGGGAAATCAGATTACAGTTCACAGCTGCTGAATACAAAATCTCTTGTGCATTCTTCATACTTCATTCATATTTGAATTTGAAATACTGACATTTTTTGTTAAAGCTTTTTCCAAAATAATCCATGAACATGCACTAAGTTTAAGTCTTTAGCCTTCAGAAAACAATTAATCTTCAAGATTCTCCAAACATAATTGCGAACAATAAGCTTTTTTAGGAAATCATGCTGTATAACAGCTTCAATGGATCATTGTTCGCACCCAAGAAAATATGGAAGATGTGATATATATCATTCTATTTACACAATATTTTATATATATATGTATACAGCACTTTGTGTATCTTCCTAAGAAGAAATGTTTATGAAAGTTTATTAAATTAGTTGTTTTATTGTATACCTTTCCTTTCCTGTATAACTAATTAAAAACGATTTAGTCATATTGTGAATTATGGACACACGTGGGCATATGTGGAGGTGAGGTGGGAATATTAATCCTAACTAAGGCTTTGGAAAAAAAGGTATTGCTAGCCGATTTTGTGAAGACGCAAAATGCTGTAAGACAATCTTTGAACTTAGCACAAGAAAGGTTGCAAATTCTACCTGAAAAAAGATGAAAGTACTAAAAGTTTCCGGCGCTTTGCGCCCTACTAATAATTTTACAAACAAGAACTACAAGGCATTTTAGGCCAGCTGGCTCTGGTGGAACTGGTAATTTTAAACGTATTGCACCATCAGTTTTCTATTGAAATTAGTGTAAATCAATAAGTAGTTCAGCATGTTATATGGCTGCAACACAATGTTTTACGTGTCATAAGAAGAATTTATACACCAAATATAAAGTCAGAAAACTTGATTACTGCCTGCCATCTTGAGAATTTCACCCCCCCCTCTAAGCCCTTTCACCTTGCCCATGTATGATTCCGGACTTCCTGACCAAATTCTTCATCCATTGCCCTTTGATTTTGCCTCGTTGATTATTCTATTGTCTGATTTGCTTTGCCTTATTTGATATGGCCCTTTACTTTTATTATTCAATAAAACCTTTTTCTATGCTGCGTTAATAAAATTCCTATTATCTAACAAAGCTACAATGTTTGTTCAACGTTGCTGTGTTACAGTCTGCAGTTGAATATTGTAAAAACTTATCTTTCGTTAAAAAGATTTAAAACTGCTAATTTGTTGTAAAAAAATAGAGGGACCCATCATAGCTGACTTTCTCAATTATTAATTTGTCTCAATCTCGACAAATACTGTACTTTGCAGTAGGCCTATTATTCCTTCCAAAAAATTGAGTCCGGTATTATCAAGGTAAAGTTGAAAACTTCCATTTAGACGCATAAGAATGTTGGTATAATTAAATTTTATGTCCATCTATGAGCTTGGTCTTGTGAGTTATCGGTCACATTTTTTGGGACGGGATGATCCCTGACATGCGCGGGCTGCAGGTGTACCCTGTGGGTTTCCTGGTAAGCTGACTTGAGCGGTAAAGTTTATTTTGCAATCTCTGATGCCATTGGATAGTGCTGAATAAGAAACGTAGCGAAATAGTGTATTTTTGACAGATGTACACCTATCATCATTCTTAATGTCACTTATTAATTAGAAATTTTTACCCCTCTTTGCTCCCAGAACCTTAGCACGGCTTGCCTATGGTTGGTCGCACAAAAAATGCATGAAAGAAGCTCCAGAGCAATGATTTTTTGGAATTTTTTGGGTTGTATATATCTGAAGTTTGAAATGTTCCTGAAAGCTTACCTACTCAATTTCTGTTTTATAAGGCAAGTTTCTTAACCCAGCAAAGTATTGCACATCTTCTCTACCTAGATGAGGGTTTTTGCTTTCCAGAGTTTGTGAATTTTTTATACGTAGGCTAGCTGGCTTCCATTAGCTTTTGTTCTATTCATGTGCTTCACTTCCTTCTACCTGGCAAGCTTTATCCCATTGCATTATTTAAACGTTTAGCCTAACAGCTGCGATGTTTGACTTGCTCAGCACTAATATATTAAGGTATGCAATCAAATATAATGATTAAATTACAATTTTGTAAGATTAATTCTGAAATACGCTTCTAATTTATAAAAAATTTTAAAAATTTTGATTTTTTTGAAAAAATATTGATTGTTTTTCAATACTTAAAGCTAATATTTCACTGAATTTTATGGCAAATTCAGTACCTAGTTTACAGCAGGCCTATTATTTTTCAAAATATCCAGTCCGATTTCAGCAGGATAAAAATTAAAAAGTCCACTATGACGCTTGAAAATATAGCTGAAATCTAATTTTTGTCACTGTGTATGAATTTTGACTTATAATTGTGCTTCAATAAAAAATTATTAGAATCTAATTTTTCTGGTTCGGACAAATCTCTGACATACACGGCTGCAGCTGGCCACCAGTGGATAGTACTGAATAAGAAACGTATAAAAATTCTTTTTTTGCTATATCATCATTTTTAAAGCTATTTTTTAAATTTTTAGCAACCACAGCTCCCAGATTCTTGGCGCAACTCACCTATGGTTGGTTGCCCTCAGCTACTACGTGCAGTGCACATTTTGAAGTTTAGATGCTATGCATATTCTCTGATTTCAGGGTTGAGATTGTAAATTAAAATTAGGCAGATTCTAGAAGGGACTTTCTTTTTGATAGAAATCTGATCTATTGCTCTAGTTTCTGTACATGAAGTAGTAAAAATGCAACAAATATCAATATGTGTTGTTAGCTTATTCATTGAATTTAAATGTGCACATTGTTTTTTATGTTTGTATGTATGCGTCAATGATTTTGAGGCTTGTACAATCATTTTTTGAGCGATCTTTGCACACAAAGTATATATACTTCCTTTGTCCTTTCATCAATTGGGAAATGAAATGGCTAAGTTTTTGTACAAAGAAAGAAAAGATTGGCATGTGCCCAGATCATAATCATAGGTGGGCAGCACCAAAATTCTGGGGGGAAGTGAAAAAATTTCTGGTGGGGGGGGTTTGAAAAAATTTTTAAAGGTCAAAAATGGTCTTAAAAGTGGTCGTACAGTACCGAACACAACTAACGACCACAACCCACAACCCTTCCATCAGTTGTTTGGTTGCCAACCGGATGGACACCCTGATGCTTTTTCCATGTAACACAACTTTTCACACCCGGTTGGCGGATGATCAAAAGAAGAATTTTGTTGAGCGATGTGCCGACCCAACCAGTTGCCTGGCAACCGGGTGTGAACAGATGTCTAGGCGGTTGCACCCAGACCTAAAAATGGTTGGCAACCAGATGCGTTCCAACTGAATGTGTATCGTTAGTTGTGTTCTTGACTGTATGGCAAAAAAACACCATTTTTCGACGTTTCTCATCAAGCTCTATGCAATGGCATCAAAAAATTGCTAAAAAAGTAAAAAAAAATTTCTTGGGGGGGTATTTTGATTTCTGGGGGGGTATTACAACTTCTGGGAATGTATACCCCCCAAACCCCCACGCCCATGTGTGATCATAATATTAAATAGGATTGTGTGTGACTTACGTGCAATTTTTACTCATAAGCCCATTTTGTTACTAATAATATCGGGGGAGTCCAACTTTTTGTGATAGAAGAACTAACCAAACGGTTTGTCCTGAAATAAGAAGGTATACTTATGCAGGTTTATCAACTTTAGAATATCAAATCATCTTATAGAGCTCTAAGCAAATAGTGTAAAGAGGCATTGCTTATTCAGTGTGATGAGTGATCTAAATTTGAATAGTTGTTGCGAGGACGACAAAATGGAAAGTGTTCCTCTGACATTGAATGCTTCTCAAATGACGTAAGTTGTGTATACCCCCATATTTACATGTGTAAATTAGGTAATCTGAAAAGTGATTCAAAAACTACTTCAAATCAATACATACTAACGTTTTTACGTAAAGTCGGAGCAGTATGTTTACATGAAAGCCGAGAAGATGATCTAGCTTGACTAGGGAACCTCATCACACTACTGCTGTTAAGTTTGTTGTAATCATTTTGAAATAATATCTGAGGGTTCGGGAAATTGCGTATGTAGTGTCATGCAATTTGAGCAAAAAAAGTGTATTTTCAAGCAATTTTGTTATAAAAATAGCCAAAAATTGTTATTTATTATAGTTATATTTTTGTACATTAACAGTTGCTCGCCGGTCTCAATTTCACCCATCCCTGATCTTGTCTGTGTATCTATTGCCTGTTACCTTCTAATATGAAACATTTACTTAGTGAAGATATAGAGGAAGATGACAGATCAGAGTCGGATTTGGTGGATTAAAAGAATTCAGAAACTAATCAGTAACCTTTCTTCAGATTCTGATCATAGACGGCTTAGCTAATCCCAATTTTTCACCAAAAACAGCAATAAAAAACCAAAAAATTAATTGTTTTTCCCTAGAACTAGGGACAACGTCATATTTTTTTCTGACTTAGGAGGAATGGGAAGCAGCCAACTGTGGGTGGAGGACAGACATGCACAGCATGAGAAAAGTGCGAGAGGGGGGTTAAAGCAAAAAAAGCCTTTTTGGGCCAAAAGCAATGGGAACATGTCAAGAAGCCGTTTTGCACTGCTTCAGACAATGCTCTACCTTTCTATAGCATGAAATTTAAGTGACCATAAAAAATCAAAAAAAGTCAAAAAATTGAACAACATATGGGTAAAAACATGAGTATGATGCAAAACGTTTAAAATTTGAGCACTTCTGAGCAAATAGATAGCCAAAAACGCTTAGAAAAGCACTTTATTCAGCAAATTTTTGTAAAAATTTTAGAAATTTTCGAAAAATCGTCAAATTTGGTTAGGGTACAAATTTTTTGCGGCAATTGGAAACTTCCTAAACCTCCTAGATCATATTTGGTAGGGGAGGATCGCGACCACCCTCTATTACATATCTGATGTTGACAGTGATTAAGACGTATGAATTGTTTGGTGTATTGTGCAAAAAAATTTAGAAACTCTGCAATGGACGATTCCCAATATTTTGATTCTAATGAAATAAGAGTCAATTCAACTGGAAATTCATTGCAAAATTTTGAGTTTGGGTTCGTAAACGGTTTATGCAATCAAGATATGATTTTGGGTAAATATTATAGTTTTATTATTTTCTAGGGCTAGTGGAATTACTATTGAAGATAGTGATGCGATGACCAAAAATAAAGTAAACAAATATTTTAAATTGATATAGATTGATTGTGAGAGAAATGCCATCACCGTTTTCTCTTTTGTTCTGCTAAATTCAAATTATGAAGTAAACGGATGATCACCTTTTTACATTTATTTCTTAAAATTGCTTTTTAAAATTCAAAACTGCTTTTAAGGCGGGAGAACGCAGAATAATTTCTTGTAAATCCTTTCAATCATAGATTTTTGTTTTACTCTTAGATTAATAAGCTAATTTTAATTAAATGAGGGCAATCAATGAATTTATTGTGCATCTCAACCTCAAACTGAAATATAAATGCTGCATGCATACAATGTAGTGTAATTATGCTTTAAATGTTAATTATTTAGTTGATTTAGAATCTAGCTTTTATATATAGTCTAGAATAGCGCATCTGCATATCAAGACCCTAAGAACATAGATGCAAAATTGACATTTCCTTACAAACTCGATAAAACGTAAGTATAGTCTCTTTATATTCTATCTTGGGTTTGTGGTAGGAAGGATTCACGCCAACCCCCAAGAAAGATTATCTCCCCTTCAACTTATGATTTTTGCAACAAACAGAGGAACGGTGCTATCTTTTATGCAAATCTGTTCAGTCACATGTGTCAATTTTGCGGTGATATCCAGTTTTTGTGTATATTATAATGGATTTAATCAAATTTTCTATATTTTTCAAAAACTTTGATCATCCGTACCAGAAAGCTAAAGGATTGTCAACAAAAAAAATTTGTATCAATTTTACGAAAAGATAGAAATAGAGAAAGTTTTTTTGTACAAGGCCCATTTGTACATGTACAAAGGTGGACCTCAAAAGTCTTTGTACATTTTGTACATACAAAACTTCCATCTTTTCAGTGTAGTTGAACAGCGTTTTTCGACCTTCTATTGTGAATTTTAGTCAATTTTTGGGTTTCTGACAGCAAAAATAGACTAAAAATTTTCTTCAAAAAATTATCTCTAAAAGTTTGCACATGTGTGCATTCTCAATGCAAATTTTGATATTATAAAGAGTGTACAGGACAGATAATTACATATTACGGTGCAAAAATTTTCATGAATTCTACTCTTTTTGTACAATTTTTCTGAATTCCAAAAATATTTATACACATACATGTAACAGGGGGATGGGGTGGATCCCCCACCCAAAGTCGACTGTCCAGAAGCCAGAAAATTATTGAACCCCCCCCCCGATTTTTTGAGAAAAATCAAATTTTTTGGCCGTTTTTAGCTGTTTTTGGCCAAAAATCGAAGGTCACCTACCCCCCTAGAAATGGCTGGGGACTCCCCACACCAGGGCCGTGCTCAGGAGTTCAGCAGCCCTGGGCAAAACTTATTTTGGCGGCCCCATAATTTTTACAACTGGTATTATATGCATCATAATTATCATTTATGTATCTCCTTTACATATGTTATGTACCTATATGATCGCAGTTAGCATCCTACTGTAAATTTACTAATAAAATATTGAGTCACGTTGTTCTAAGTAGGTATTGCATATTTTTCTCAGCCGGGTCATTAATGGGGTCCTCGTTTGATTCATAAGATAACTGTCTTTCAACTCTTTTCCGTCAAAGAGATGTTTCAGTGAAAAAGCATAGCTTTGCGCTATCCATTTCCAATTCATTCGCCAGTTCTTTTGCATTAATCATAGAACTCTGAGAGCCAATTTCCTTAAATTCTTTCAAAATGTAATAGTATTTTAAATTAATTGTGAAGCTGTAATCAAGTTATATTGGGGCTCTGCATCATTTTGCTAATGAGGTTAAACTGCCCCAAAATATAGTATCATATGCACAAAGTCACTAGAAATTTAAAGCTTTTAATTTCCTTTGCAAGAGCTATGGCATCAGCCTTGCATTTTGGATCATTTGTATATTCAGACACTTCAATAATAGCGTCATAAATTCCATAAATTCCACCAATTTGAAAACGAATTGCCTTACACTCGCAACTCTACATTCTCATCTAGTATTGATTAAGGGCTTGAGAGTCAAATTCTTAACTCGCTTTAAAAAATATCCCATCGTCGAGTTGAAGCAGAAAATATGACAATAAATTTAACAACATTTAATGTTTATACCAATCTAGCTTATTCTCATTAAAACAAGGTTGAAATCAATAAAACAAAATGAAAATTGTTTATTAAATCTAAGATCTTTGAAATATGTAAAGCATCACAGAAAATCAAGTACATAGAGAGAAATACTGTAATTTCAAAGGAACTTTATTGATAGAAACAGATTAAAACGGCATTCATGTAGTAATACCATAAGCCAACATCCGTATGAGCAACTACATTGCAGTACCGTGCACAACTCAGACAGCTACAGCTATAGTCTCTTTCATTTATTTGAGAGCTTTTTAGTCAATTCTTTTAAGGGCTACAGTAAGCTAAACAAGACAAATTACTGTACTTCAGCAGATCAGCTCAGTGAGGGCGAGTGGTTAGAATTCTTCCATTTTTAATCCACTAATACGCCCAAATAAATTTGATTTAGGCATTTAATCAGTGCTGGGACATACTACAGTAAGTGCGCTAAACAAAAAGCTATTGGCTAGAATCAAATCTGGGTTGCTTTGAATACAAGCAAGAGGATTTACCACTGAGCTATGCGGGAGTTCATGACATTTCTTAGCATCTTAGTCAATTGTGTTTAAAGTGTTGTTTCTGGATATGATGAATGCGAGATTTTTATCAGTAAGTTAATTGATCTGCTGGAAGATGAGAACAAATTATGCTGCAAAAATGTTGTTGAAAAACCCGTCTTTACTACATATCTATAGTGAGATCTAGCAACCTACAGTAAATAAGAAAGAAGGGGTTACTGAGAGCTCCAAAAACATTTGCTCAAAAAGCTCTAGGATAAATGAAACAGACTATTCATACATGTAAGACTGTCACTTATAAAATGCACTGATGGATTTTTGTCTGGACACGATTGATAATTTAAATTCAACTGTTGTTCAGGCACCCATATCATTTAGGGCAAAAATCTGCTGCCTTTTTTCGAAACGCTATTTCTCAAAGTACGCTGCATGCATGAGTATTGGTGACGGTGATATACACACTGTATAGTTATGTTTTATGTTTACCTACATACTTATACCTATAACACTAAACGGCACGGAAATCATGAGATAGTATAGCTTAGTCAGCATTCTCTTAAAAATGCAAGTAAAGATTTTGACCTGCTGTGTTTGCATTAGAACGTTGTATGAGGGCCGCAAAAAATGACAAAAATGAATTCTATATGGCATGCACTGCAACTTTTTAGCGGCCCTTAATTTTAGCAGCCCTGTGCGGCCGCACAGTTTGCCCCCTAAGTACGGCTATGCCCCCCACCCATACTTTGCAGCCGTTAAATGTATGCTTGTACATGTACATAGACTGTCCCAAAAAGTCTTTGCACGTTGAGAAAAATCTTTGCCGAACACAAAAAAAACCGTGAATGGAAAAATAAAACACAAAACATGTTGCAGTTATAGTCTGTTTCATTTATCCGAGAGCTTTTTCAGTAAATGTTTTTGGAGGTTACCGTAACCCATTCTTTCTTATTTACTGTAAGTTGCTAGATCTCACTTTAGCTTCCTAGCAAAGAAGGGTTTTTCAATAACATTTTTGTGGCATAATTTCTTTCTGTCTTCTATAAGATCAATCAACTCACAGATAAAAATCGCGCATTCAGCTATCCTGAGTCGACACTTTAAACACAATAGACTATGATGTTAAGAAACGCCGTGAACTCCCGCATAGCGCAGTGGTAAAAACGTCCGCTTGTAGACACAGCAACCCGGGTTTGATTCCAGCCAATAGCTTTTTGTTCAACGCACTTACTGCAGTATGTCCCATCACTGATTAAATGTTAAATTAAATTTATATGGGCGTATTAGTGCATTTAAAATGGAAGAATTCCAGCCACTCGCCCTCACTGAGCTGATCTGCCAAAGTACAGTAATTTGTCTTGTTTAGCTTACTGTAGCCCTTAAAAGAATTGACTGAAAAGCTCTCGAATAAATGAAACAGACTATAAGTGTTGAGTTGTAAAGTCAGTTTGATTATGAAATGGCCACTGAATTGTTTTTCTTTATACATAGCCTTGGAGCGTAATCTTTGGTAATCTGCATTTTGAACTGGCGTTTTGAATACGACGCGGAAGATTTCAACAATTGCTTGAGAGACCCGAATTTAAGTTTGTAAAATGGATACTACTTTGAGCGGCCATTCCGTTGTTTCCGAAGCGCCGTGTAAGAAACTTAGTTTGATCACTTTATAAAAAATATTTAAATCCTCATCTCCTTAATAGATTGCTGGAATATATAGATGCTATGGCAAACGCCGGCATTGAGAAACGGATCTCTGAAATTAAACCCATTGGTGGTAATAATTTGAAAGCGATTTGCATAAAAGTAAATCATTTAGCTGTTAAATGCATGATAGAATTATCTATATTAAGTTTAAATATTATTTATGAGAAAAGTTTAAACTTTTTTGTTATTTCCTCCTGAAACATTACTAAGTTAATGATTGATAAAATACAATATCGCATTACTCTACCTGTTGCTTAAATTAAGCAAAAGACATAAATAACTTTTTGAGAAGAATGTGGGAGCGGTCGCCCCCCATAGCCTGAAAACGATTTTAGAAAGGTGAGATAATGCATATAAAAATGATGAAAATTGGAATTTTTTTCATCAAAAATTTAAAAATTTTTGGTGCTTCACGCTGTTTAATCATTATTTTCATCAATTTAGACCCAAGCGCGGCTTAAGAAACGTCATTTTCTATGTCCTATTCAGAGAAGAAAAAATTTTATCAAAAAATTCGAATTTTATTATCTGATATAACGATTTCCACCAGCCTCAACATTTCTATAAGCTCAGAGGTACAGATTTCTCAAAAAATTATAGAAAGTAATCTACTAAGGTGTTTTTTGACTTATTCAAGTTTGAGTTTGAATTCTTTTAGTATTATGCCAATGTTTATTGCATTTTCTGCTGAAATGTACTAGTCCTCTGTCTTAAAGGAGAAAACGCCATCGGAAACAGAAATAATTATTTTATTGATACTTTTACATTGTATTTCAGCCCAAAAAAGCAATTTCCGAAATTTTATTAAGCGTAACTGAAACATAGCTCAAATAGATTTGAGACTTTGCTATGTGTGCTAACTTTGTGCAAAAATGTTCCGTCTGCTCGAAATCGTCGCAAAATAGCTATCATTTCAGTTCTCCAATAGGGGTTATCTCTCCCTCACTTCCGGCCACCTATAAGTTGCTTACATGATGTATGTGTATTGGAATGCACATTGAGCTTACTGATAACATAATACCATACAGGATGGCAAAGCCACGCTTGCGGCTTTTACCGACAAAATTGAAGAAGCAATGGATGAAGTTGAAAGGCTTGGATTGACCCGCAACATACTCCAGGAACTTGGGATAGTTTATCTATCGACAAAAGTCATTGTCAAGAATTACCAATTTTTTTCATTGGAGAATTCTTTGAAATGACCAAATATTTGAAAAATCGATCCCAACAGCATAAAGATGTAAACATAAAAATATTGCAATTAATTATAAGAGTTATGTTTTGAATGTTACTGAGTGAATAAGATGTGAAAGACCTAATGAAGGTCCAGAAACAGCTGATTTAAGCTCTGAGTTATTCATGTATAATTTGAAGACTGTTCAATGAATACCAAAAGAATTGTATGGAAAACTGATAAATCTTCACTCTCAAAGTGGTTGCATTGAAATCGATGTTGATATGAATATTTCTAATTCGCATAGGTTCATAAAAATATTTGCTTCAATTTAATATCAAAAATTTGTTCCATATGAGAATGCTTTATACATTTAGTGTGAACCTCACTAGACGGAATGAACCTGAAATTTGTCAATTAGCGACATGAATTAAATAATGTTATTTTAAAAATCATGAAAAATGACAAATAATAAAGAAGAGTGAGAGACTGTAAGACAAGTCACTTCCTCTCAAAAATTTAAGTTTCAAAAATCTTTTGGCTTTGTAAAAATAGGGCCGAAAAACATTAAAAGCATGGGATCTGTGAAAGAGCAAAATTTCACAGTGTGTTTCTTTCATGGTTAAAAGATCATAATTAAATATCAATAACAATGTTCTCAGGCAGTCTTGGAAATACTTCATCTTTTTAGAGCATTAAAACATTAGAAAATTTCGAAAAACTTGAATAAAATATACAAAATAAAGACAAAAAGGTGTGTATAAGGCCTAAAGAGTCAAAAATTTAACACTTTCAAGCAAACACATTTATTACAAACTTGTAGCAAATTTTGTTAAAGTCCGAAAAATTGTGCTTCCTGGATAGATGACGCGAAACCACTCCCGATACTGCAACAAAAGACTGTGATTTCTATATAATACAAGCGTCCTTTCAGTACTCTTCTGGCGTTTAATCCCACCAGACCACCCGGATTTCATTCCTGCCCATATAAACTGATAACCATTAGGCATGGAAGGTTAGGGGTATGAACCAGTGTCCAATCAGAAAGGTCAAAAATTGCTCTTTTCCCAACATACCATAATTACTATTTTTTGACCCAGAAAAATATTGCAGCATGGCGCTGCTCAGCTATGGCAATATCTGCTGTTGCAGAGTGAGTGGTTCAGTTATCTAGCCCAATGTTTTATCTTTCTTCGACAGGATGTTGCTTTCTTCTGCAGGCCGCAGAATATACTTCGATTTTTGCGTTGCTTAGAAAAAAATCTGATTTTTAGCAGATCTTGCAGTTTTAGGCACAGGTAGGTTTTTTCTTTGATTTACTTTCTTTCATTTTTTCTCTGTTTAGGAAATTTCTGAATTTTAGCAAATTTTATGACATTTGTAGATAGGAGCTATTTCTAGTCCTCTCCTTTTACGTCCTTGATAATTCTTTGTTCCAAGTATATTCTACTTTTTTTGTTCAATCGGAGCATTTTTTCTTGCTATATGGAACATGATTAGGTGGCAGACATGCGCAGCATGGGAATTTTCTGGTAGGGGGATTTGAAGTGCATTTTTTCAGTTTAGAAATGGTGGATCCGCATCAAAAACATTGTTTCTTCGCGTGCCGGACTATGTTTTATCTTTATTGTGCATAAATAAGACTAAAAAATTTCGAAAAAATAAAAAAGCCTAGGCAAATGATACTTTTGAGCAAATAGATAGCTGAAAATGCTTTGCTTTTTCTAATATATTTTATGAAAATTATTGAAACTTTTAAAAATCAATTCTCGTGAAAAAGGAAAAATTTTTGCGAGGAGGAAGGGGGTTTGGGCACACATGGGCATGGGGGTTTGGGGGGTATGCACCCCCCAGAAGTTGAAATACCCCCCCCAGAAAATTTTTTTTTTGCTTTTTTAGCAATTTTTTGATGCCATTGGATAGAGCTTGATGAGAAACGTCGAAAAATGGTGTTTTTTCGCCATACCACCATTTTTAAGGCCATTTTTGACCTTTAAAAATTTTTTCAGCCCCCCCAGAAATTTTTCACCCCCCTCCCAGAACTCTGGTGCTGCCCACCTATGGGTTTGGGGCATACATGTATGTGGTACAAGTGAGAGAGGGTACTACCATTTGTGATCCTAAAAAAATTGTCATTTGGTTCTTAAAACTGATCAAAGGATACTACTCTCTCATCCCTATGCACCACACGTGGGCGTGGGGAAGGGGATTTAGGGGGGTATGCAGCCCCCAGAAACCAAAATACCCCCAGAAATCAAAATACCCTCCCAGAATTCAATTTTTGAAAATTTTTTTCGATTTTTTCGCAATTTTTTGATGCCATTGGATAGTGCTCGATGAGAAACGTCGAAAAATGGTGCTTTTATCGCCATACCACCATTTTTAAGGCCATTTTTTTGACCTTCAAAAAACCTTGCACTCCCCCAGAACTTTCTTGCTGCCCACGTATGCTATGCACCTCAGCCTTGTTAGGTCGCCGCATATTGTGGATCTCTCTGTATAAAATTATATAACATTTATTTTATTGATGTTCACTTATCCTCATGATTTAGGGTTAATATATATACAGCAGCCTTAGATATTTTTGTATGACCCAAATTTTTTTGAATATGACACATGGAGTATAAAAAAATATTTTATTTTTGTTGCATTAATGAATAAGATTATCTGAAATGGAAGGAAATAAACTGATAAAATTTCATAGTACTGCTAATTATAGAAATTGTATTCATAAAGGATTTATTGTCAAGCAAAGAATCAACATCTTTCATAAAAATATTTAACTTGGCATCAGAGAATCACAAAACACCAAAAAATTTTCAAAAATTAGATTCTGGAATCACACAAATTCTGCGGTCTGTATAGGATACAAAAAATTAAGAATTGCTGGAGGGGGCATCAAAAGCGTTTTGAGGTTTAAACAACAGGCTCTACATACTGATGAGAAGATCATGAAAGAAGAAAAAGTGAATACCAATTCTAATGTCTAAGGTACACACAGCAGTGCTGAATATTTTTGTATGACCTAAACTATTCTGAATATGACGCATGGAAGTAGTTATGCATGTCTCCCTGGGGGGCAGCACTATAACATAGACAATGGTTAGAGATAGGCAATTCTTAAAAATACCCTATGTTATAACATAGGCTAATGGTATAACATAAACAATGGTTGAGCATAGGCAAGGGGGTGGAGCCTTGCTCCCTGGGATAAGGGCCAGGGAGCAATGGTTAAGGATAGGCAATGGTTAAGCATAGACTAATGCTGTAATATAGGAGGACACAATTGAGGAGTGGATAAGATAAATCAACCATACGTGGGCAGCAAGAAAATTCTGGGGGGGTGCAAGATTTTTTTGAAGGTCGAAAAATGGCCTTAAAAATGGTGGTATGGCAATAAAAACACCATTTTTTGACGTTTCTCATCAAGCACTATCCATTGGCATCAAAAAATTGCAAAAAAAACGAAAAAATTTTCAAAAAATTGAATTCTGGGGGGGGGGGGTATTTTGATTTCTGGGGGGTATTTTGGTTTCTGGGGGGTGCATACCCCCCAAACCCCCTCACGCCCAGGTGTGAAATCAACCCTTGCATTCCCGTGTGTTATTTGAAGTCAAAGGTTCCCATGCTAGGACGCCATCCTAGCCTGGTTAAAATGTACTTAGTCTCATCAAAATAGCAAATATTAGTATCATTTTGGCGGTTTTTTATGCTGTTTTGGAATGTTTGTCATCTTTTGCTTAAGTAACTTTGTAAGAAGTTATGCCTAGAAAACCACTACTATACTTAAGCATAGGCATGAGGTGGACATGCATAAAAATAAATACAAATAATATATTTTATTTGACTAAACTATCATTTTAGGACTGTAGTAGCTGATTAAAAAGCAGAAGCCCATTACTCTTATACTCATCATTGGCCAAAACTTTTTTTGTAATTTAAGTTTTTACGTGATAATCATGAAAATATGGTAATTTTTTAGGATGCATAATTTTATTTATGAGCTTGAATATTTCAAATGATGTAACTAGGTCTAAAATAAGGCTAGACAAAGTTTTGTAGTCATACAAAACATACAATGAAGTAAATCAAAAAAAAGAGATGAGCTAGGACGCCGTCCTAGTTCACAGGAATGCAAGGGTTAAGCCTAAACCTTAACTGAGTGTAAAGTAATTGTGAGTGTAAAGTGACTCTAAGTAAATTGTCTGACATACACAACCATACTAATGCGCCTGTGCCCTGGGGGAGGGAGGGGAGCCCCTTAACACATCAAGCATATTCCCCCTAAAATGTAGCAGTGGTCTGCTCTTGCTACCACTGCCACTCAATCTCAAATATATCTAAAATATGCTAAAGTAAGACAAAACTAAGCCCAAGGACTGGATGTGAGTGTAAACTAAGCTTAACTAAGCTTAGGTAAGCCAATGTGTTAAAGAAGCCTAAGCATTATAGAAATTTATCAAGCAGTGTATGACTTCCTGGCCCTTTATACTCAAATGGCAGATTATGCAATTAAGTCTTAGAGTAAGTGAATGATGTAAAGCAAATTTGAGTAACCCTAGCTAAGCTAGGGAGTTAATTGGGCCTAAGCACAAAAGGAGTGTGTATATATTGGTTTGACTTTCTGGTCTGTCGTTACTTCCTGGTCCTTTGACTTCCTGGTCCTTTGACTTCCCGGTCTTTGACTTCCCAGTCCTTTGACTTCCGGTCCTTCAATTTACCGATAATTTGTCATTTCCTCGTCCTTGCTTAAATGCGTTCTATTAGTGATTGGCTAACCGCACTTGGGAGTCCATAACATGGCTAACCCTTTATTAACGGCACTTTATGTAGGGTAGTTCATTCAAAATCTCATTCATATTCGAATTCCCCATCCTTCAAAAAGTCTCCCTGATTTTTTTGTGACTCTAGCTACAGTAGGACGTGAGAAAAAAAGTCCCATTTTTGGGACAGTCGTTAATAAGTGTATGTCCCATTTTTGGGACGGTCGTTAATAAGTTTACATGCAGGACGCTCGTCAATAAGTGTACATCCCATTTTTGCCATCATTTTTGCATGGAAAATTTTTGGGATTGACATTCTCTATATAGTCTGATGTCATTCCAAGGCGATTCTCTAGTTTAGATACATACAAGGTACATATAGGTAGGTATAGGTACCTATGTACCTAATTGGACTGTAAAGCAGCTGGTTTACATAGGTAGTATCAGGGACGGATGGGGGGGCAACCGTCCCCCATTGGCCCAAAATAATGCGCAAATTAACTATTTTTGAGCAATATTTGGGTAAAAACGGGCAATTTTTCTGCCCAAATACATAAGGGTCCCACCCCCCCCCCCTTAGGGGTACCGCCCCTCCCTTAGGAAAATCCTGGATCCGCCACTGGGTAGTATGTATGTACGTACAATTCTAAGAGAGAATTTGAGCAATTTCTGAAGGTAATAAAGGTCATGAAGACATCAAGAGAAAAACAGAGTTGCTTTTTCATGCTGTCACTTATGAGCGTGCGTCCCAAAAATGGGACTTTATTTTTCGATTTGAATTTCTCAAAGGGTATTAGCCGCATTTTAATTATTGAGATACCGTTAGAAAGCCCTGAATGAGCTCCACAGCTCGTAAAAATTCCTGACCAGAGAAACAAAAAATTGTGGAACCCGGAACGACCAAAGTGGCGGACAAAAAGTGAGGTTATTTCAATACAGTATATTTCAAATTTCACACTACTAACATAAAAGAAAATGCACATAAACGTGCAGATCTTGGACAATGCTTTTGAATGAACACTCGCACATTTTATAAGATTCCATCATTCTTGAGTAATTTTGCAGCAAACTTTGTGGAGGAAAATGGGACGGGTGTCAATAAAGGGCTAAACATGCTTGATGTGTTATGCGTGTTGTGTATATCCATTACCAAAATTAGATGTAATGCAACAATGCATTCAAACATTTACACCCAGCTAAGTGTATGGGTGATTAGGTCATAGCAACCATTGGCTGCATACAGATTGACAACTTTCTGAGCAGCAGGTCCTTCGTAGAACAATATTTTGCCCAGTAAACCTTTATGTGGTAATTTGGCATTAAGACATTTTTAATTTGTTCTACAGTGTCTACGCCTATATCTCTTATTTGCCTCTACACCAAGATTAGCTCTGCTCATAAACTCTAATGCTAGCTGCTTTTGCAGAGTGCAACAACTCTTGTCACCTCTTTGAATGCCTCTCACCAGGGGCCAAGTTTAGCCTTGCTATTCCTGTTACAAGAGCTCAGGGTAGTGATAAATTATCTCTAGATGCAGTTTTAATGAATTTTCACTTATTTTTGCAGAATTTCTTTACAGTTGTAAAATCAATAGAGGAACCCATGCCCCATTGTGGTTTGAGGTCCACAATAATGAGCTTAAAAGCCACATCCTCACTAAAGTCGAATTCCTTCTTTGATGGAGACGCTTTCTCCATTATACAGTAAACTTTGTTGTAATTCACATGTTTATGCTCTATTGAATGGTTTAATTACAGGCTCAAACAAACTTGGATGTTTTATTTCAAAGTCAACCATGTTTCCAGGAGGACAGTCAAGTAAGATTTCTTGAATAGCGCTCTCAAAAATAGATTCCAATTATTTGAATAGGTTTGGGCACTGGTGTATGTTTGCAAATTTAAGTAAATATGCTTTTATTGTGATTCTGAATCTATGAACAGGAACATAAGCAAGTTCATCCACTTGGCAATATTGATTAACATCCGTTGTGGAGCTTGTCTCCTATGTTATTTAACTTCTTATTTATAGACAGTCATTTACTAGACTATTGTCACGCTCAGCAAAAGCCGGACTCGATAATTATTTTTTATTAATCAAAATACTTTGATCGTCCAAGCTAATATCAAATAAATGCAACAAGGATTGTTACCAAAAAGTCGACAAACGAACTCAACAGAGCAACGATTCCGCCCCAAACTCTCTCTGCCATCTTTTCTCTCTCTGATTCAACTGAGTAGATTCTTATCAATATAAGTCATGTTTGTTTGTTTTTCATTTTCCATATTCCTTGCCATTACATATTTTCCTTGTTTCTACATGTTCAGCTTATTAGGATCATTAGCTTGTTGTTGATGGTCTATTATGGCACTTTAATTTCAGGTATTTGCTAAAGCAGTCAGATAGTCAGGTGTGAGTAAATATTAAGGTGTCTCAGTGGTCAGTATGAGTCAATATTTTGACAAATATTGGGGTTCCTTTGTAAGTAGCTGCCCTTGAGCTAATTTTACATATTTTGGTCTCTTTTACTTTGAGGTCATGTGGACATTAGATTAGAATTTATTTTCCGTTTAATATTTCATAAATGGTACTATGGAGAGCTAGGTGCAGGGGGATAGCACAAATCAGCTTATGCTCATTTTTGAGGTATCATAATTTAGGCCAAAAGGACAACTTGGGTTGAAAGTTAATAAATTGTAAACAAGTAATAGCAGCAACAAACTTAGATAATTATTAATACACATTACCTATGAATAAATATAGAATTGTTTTTGCATAGTATAAGTATTTTAACAAAGAAAAGAATGTCATAGGTGATTTATTAAAATTAAGAATACAATAATTGTTTATATCATATGATTCAATCATCACTTTGTGTGACACGGTCCCACTAAAAATAATCAAACGTCCTCGTTTTGATCACTGAGCAGTCATGGCTGCGTAAGTTGTACACATGCCGCGGTCGAGCTTATATAGGTTGAGTTGCCTCCAAAACTTCTTTGATCAATCCTTTTGGTGCTTGTTCCCATGCGTTGTATAGTTTAGTGTGGTAGACGTGTACTGTGGTCAATTTTCCTTTTCCAAGATCAATTCGGAGGTTTAGGTATTTTACGGCAATGATACAAAATGGTCATAGATATCTGGGTAGAAATTTTTGGGGAGTTCCACATTCAATTGTTTGATTTTCTAGCAATATCAAGTCACCTACTTGATATTTGTAATTGCTCAATTTACTATCATAAGCTGTTTTATAGCATTTTTGGGACATTTAAATTTCTTTTTGAATTCTGGTTAAGGCCTCAGAAAAATGTCTTTTTACTTCTAAATCATAGGTTTCTGCATCAACTAGATAAAAAGGGCGATGAAAATTCAAAACTGCGTCAATAGGGAGCTAAGGAATTCTCCTAAACATGAGGGTGAATGGGTTGCGTTGTGTTGTGTCCCATAGTTTTGTTTTCATGTATATTTGTGGCAAACACTGCATATGGGAGGTGTTCATCCCAGTCAAGCATATTTTGTTTTAAACAGATCCTGATTCATGTTGTCAGTGTTTGATTTGCTCTTTCGACTTCACTATTTGCCATTGGGTGATAGGCGGTGGTGTGTATCTTTTAGGGCCTGAAGAGCTGTGTTATGTTGCTCATAAGCTGTGAGGTGAAGTCAGCGCCTCTATCTGATTGTAAAATTAATGGTGATCCATGATGACAGACTATTTGCGTAATAAATACTTTTGCAATTTTTTGGGAAGTAATATCGTTGGTTGCAAACGCTTCTATATATTTTGTGAAGTAGTCCATAAAAACGACTATGTATCTATGTTTCAGTTAAGTTCAAGGGACCTACACAGTCTACTGCTATGCATTCAAATGGTCCTGTGCAAGTAATGGGCTGTAAATCTGCTACTATTTTTCTTTTGATTTGTTTTATTCTTTTGACATGTGTCACAAGATTTGCAATATTTGATTACATCTTTGCTCATGTGTTCCCAAAAATATTTTTTTTATTAGACTGAGTGTCTTTTTATATCCAAAGTGGTCTGCAAATTCATCATCATGATGTGTATAAATTTTAAGTTTCATAAGTTTTTCCGGTACAATCATTTGTTTTATTTCATTATCAATTCTATATAAAATTCCATGCTCTATTGTATAATTATTTCGAATTTCATCCTTTGAGAGATACTCTTTCAATATTATATCTTCTTGTTGTATTTTGGCCATGTTTATTTTTGGGTAAGTTTCATTTGTATTTCCTTCTACAACTTCAAGATTTGAGTCTTTATTGCAGTTTGTAGTTATTTCACTCACAAAATCATTTTCGTCTATATCAAGATGTGATTTTTTGCTATAATCAGAGTAGTCTCAATAATGTGTCAGCATTTTGGTTTTTATTTCCTTTTCTAGGTATTTCAGTGATTTTTATACCTGCCAAAGCGAGAACCCCAATGTGCTATTCAAGATGATGGATTTGGTTTTTCCGGAATAGACTTGACTGCAGTGTGGTCTGTTTCTACAGTAACTTGTTGTTGATACAACATAGGGTCTAAAATATTTAATAAATTTGACAACAGCCAAAGTTTCTAACTCAGTGACTGTGTAATTCTTCTCAGCTTTTTTTAAACTTCTGCTGGTGTATGCAATTAGATGCTCCAGATTATCTTCTTGAATCTGAGACAAGTCAGCTCCTATGCCATTGTGTGACACATCAGTTTGGAGAATAAAAGGTTTCTTAAAATCAGGGTGTCTTAATATTGGTGGATTTTATGAGTTTTTTCTTTAATTTTTTAAATGCATTTTCCTCATCAATTTCCCATTGATACTGCGCATTTTTTCTGAGCAATTTATTCATAGACTTAGCTATTTTGGAGCAATTAGGTATGAATTTTCTATAATAAGAGAATATAACAAGAAATGATTTAATTTCTTTTATGCTTTGCATGTCGTGATAGATTCTTAACAATTTCTATTTTTGTTTTGTCTGGGAGAACGCCATTTTCTGCTATTTCATAACCTAAATATTGGGTTTCATCATAGGAAAATTTACATTTTGAAAGACAAACTTTCATATTAGCCTTGCTTAAACATATCAGGATTAAATATAATCTTAAAATTGATTCATCGCAATTTTTTCCGAAAATCAAAATATCATCAAGGTATACTAGACAAAGTTTCCATTCTAATCCTGATAAAATTATGTCCATAAGGCGTGAAAATGATGCAGGGGCGTTGCATAATCCAAAAGGTGAATAGTTAAATTTGTAGAGTCCGATAGGGGTTATAAAAGCAGTTTTTTCTTTATCTGATTTTTTAATTGGCACACTCTAGTAAGCATTAGCTTGATCTAAGGTGGTGAAAAATCTCATTCCATTCAATGTATCTAATATATCATCAATCCAAGGCAAAGGGTATACATTCTTTTTAGTCATTTCATTGAGCCCTCTAAAGTCTATACACATCTGATGTTTACCATCATTTTTTCTGACTAGTACAACGTTGGTTGACCACGGAGGCAAAATAGGTCGGATTATTCCTTTATCTTCCAGAGTTTTTACTTCATTGGTAATTATCTCTTTTTCTTCTGGTGCAGTTCTAAACAAATATTTTTGTATAGGGCCTCTATTCTCTGTGTCAATAATGTGTTCCATTGAGTTTGTTTTGCCTGTGTCCATTTCTTCTTTAGCATATAAGTTAGAGAATTTTAACGAAATGTTTATTACTTGTTGTCTTTCTTCAGGCTTTAGTTTCGAAGAAATGTCTGCATTACTTTTGTTCTAACTCTTAATATCTGTATGAATGAGTACTTCGCATTCCGCAATTTTTGGGACATGTTCTTGATGGGTGTGAATTTTCCCTAAGTGAGCATTGTGATACATTTTTATACTGTAAGTTCTTGGGTTCATGATCTGTACAGGTATCAGTCCGTTATGAGTTGTGCATAGCAATTGTGCTATTTGTAAATGATTATCACAATTATTTTCTTTAGGTGTAGAAACCACTACTTTGTTTTCGGGATACAAAAGTGGTATATTGCCATACACAATGCCAGTTGAGCATGGTGGAATTATTTCATTGTTTGCTAAAATATTGTGCCTCTCCGCTCGGGTGGCAAATAATGCATTCATTCACAATGTGATGTGACATTATGAAGCTGTACTGTAGAATTTTTCTAGTTTAAATGTATGTTTGCAAATCTAGCTAAAAAATTAGTTCCTAGGATCAAAGGTGCTGAACATTTTTCTTGTAGTGACTTTGACTTTAAATTGTTTCATTAGTATCTGCCAGCTCTATCTTAATCAGTGCAGAACCTAAAATTGGAATGATTTTGCCATTTGCAGCAATAGGTTGGACTTCAGTTTCATAAATCTTTGAATGGGGTATTGAATCAGTGATTGTTTTATCTAAAAGTGAGAAAACTGCTCCTGTATCTATTAGAGCTGATACTTTTACACAATTATTTAAGATAACATTCACATGTGGGGTTCGTAATATTTTATTATTTATTGCTGAGATTGTAATCAATGCTTCTGATGAATTTTTGGGTGTTTTCCGCCATAACACTTTCGTACTTTTACGATTTGGGACATTTTTAGAATTTTTTAGCTTTAGTAATCTCCAAAGGGTGTTTCCTATTGGCTTAGTGGGTGTTGCTGTGGTGCAAGTGGTTGGAAGAATCGATGTGTAAACTTTATTTATACGTTTAGTGATGTAAATATAAGCAAAGTATGCAATTATGAGTGCAACTACACTTATCACAAGCAAGTTCATTATTAGTTGGATTGGGCCCTTTAAGAGAGCATTAAAATTAGACATAAAAATAGTCTGAGTTCCACTTATTACATGTTCTATGGCATTTCCAACTCCAATTAAGCTGTTTTTTATTCCAGTCCCAGCTCCAGCTAATGTGTCGTAAATAGCTTTAGGTTCTAAGGACATCTTAGCGGTATACTGTGCCAAGCAATTGAGGATTTTTTCTAAGTGTTCCGTTTTATACAAATAGTTTTGAAATAATCCAAAAGTAGGTTGACCTACAGCCAAACAATCATGAAAAACTAATGGTGTATCAAATTGAAAGAAAGTTTCATTTTGCTCCC
This sequence comes from Mermis nigrescens, assembly GCA_036768485.1. Classification (NCBI taxonomy): domain Eukaryota; kingdom Metazoa; phylum Nematoda; class Enoplea; order Mermithida; family Mermithidae; genus Mermis; species Mermis nigrescens. The sequence continues at coordinate 1,900,200 of JAVLUZ010000275.1, forward strand.
AATTTAATTCTAGTGGGACATCTGATACATGCGTTATTCCTGAATTTGTGAACCATTTATCTATATTATCAAAAAATTTCTATTTTCTTGTGAAGACCATTGATTGTTTTGGAGCAATGCACGAGATCTGAACTTCCGGGCAGTGAAAACCATGTTTGCCCTTCATATTATATGGGTAGGCATTTATAACATGTATCATTTATTTTGTAGTCCATATAAACTACTTAACATTTATTTGTTTACACGTCCATATTGTTAGAGTTTCACCTGTAAACAGCCATATAATTTTGATGGAAAAATGCACACACACCTACAGTAGGATTTAGGTGTGAGAGCTGCCAAATCAGCTCTACGTGCCTTTGCAGTTGCCTACATGATTTCGAGCCAGATTCTACAAAATGCTTGCATTTCTCCTTGTAGCAATCTGAATTCTAAATAATTCAGTTTAAGATTCACTGGATCATAATTTGTACTTTTATTTAATTTATTATTTTCTCTGCTCGTTTCTCTGAGATAAGATAAGTTGTGTTTGCACTAAAATTCCCTGCTCTGTGCTGTATGCTTGATCAATGTCTGCACACTTCGGGTATCGTTCATGGATTGAAAACGCAGATTGTATTTTGTCTATGACTATATAAGGTAAGCTTATTTGTGCCATATATCCATACGTGGGCAGCAAGAAAATTCTGAGGGGTTGCAAGCTTTTTTGAAGGTAGAAAAATGGCCTTAAAATTGGTGTTATGGCGATAAAAACACCATTTTTCGACATTTCTCATCAAGCACTATCCATTGGCATCAAAAAATTGCTAAAAAAACAAAAAAAATTTTCAAAAATTGAATTCTGGGGGGTATTTTGATTTCTGGGGGTATTTTGGTTTCTGGGGGTATTTTGGTTTCTGGGGGCTGCATACCCCCCAAACCCCCTTCCCCATGCCCAGTTGTGCATATATCTCCCTTCAAGTATAAATGGACAAATTTCTTATCCGTAGTTTTACACTTACCATATGTAGGCCTACAAATACTTTGGTCTACTGAATCAGACATAAGCATATCACTGTTCCAACTCGTGACTCTCCCTTCTTCAATCACAAAATTAGAGTCTGTGGAACAGATTTGCTTACAGCACCATGAAAAATCAAAATTTAATTCAAAATTTGTACTCCAAAAGCCATGCATATCTTTTTTAGCTCAGTTCCCATATAGCTCTTTTTGCTGAATGAATTTCTGCATACCTCATATGACACGGAAAAAGTAGAAGATTGGCCTGAGATAATCTCTTTTGATCCAAAAAAACCAGTGTAAGTGCTAACAGTTTGAGTTAAAATGATACACTTTATCACCTTGGAGTTTTTTGGAGTTAAACGAGGAATATAAATAGCAACCATCTGTTCCTCTGGTTTTGGTTAAAGGCCCATCTGGAAAATAACACTGAACAGTATGGGGCCAATTTACGGGGTGTCCACCATACGTGGGCAGCAAGAATAATTCTGGGGGGTGCAAGATTTCTTTTTGAAATTCAAAAAATTGCCTTAAAAATGGTGCTATGGCGATAGAAACACCATTTTTTGACGTTTCTCATCAAGCACTATCCATTGGCATCAAAAAATTGCGAAAAAAACGAAAAAAAATTTTCGAAAATTGAATTCTGGGGGGGTATTTTGATTTCTGGGGGGGGTATTTTGGTTTCTGGGGAAGTGCATACCCCCCACAAACCCCCACGCCCAGGTGTGGTGTCCACTCTTACTGGATCCACAAATTTGAAACAAGCATTCAGAGATTATTGACAATAACATGAAGATAAATATGATGATATGAAATGCGAATTGGCTACATAAATTTGCAACCCTGTAAATATATACGAATCATGATAAAATCTAAGTTTATCAAATCAATGCATCATATTTTGAATCATTTTCATTTTGCTTGATAAGCACATTTTATCACCATTGTTTCCTGTGGTTACACTCGCCTCATTCATCTTCTTCATCCAAATCTTTTGCAACAAAAGATTCGTTTCATAGTTGAAGTATAACATTTTTTTGTCCATAGCATGAATATCCAACAAAAATTAGGGGAGGTTTAATACATAAACTATTCATTCCAAAATATTAGAACATTTTGATCAAGTTCTTTGAATATTTTTGCAATTTTGGCAATACATTCTCTAATTTATTATTCACAGATTCTTTCTCCTTTCGGCTTTTCCAATTTTTTGTGACTTTATCTGTCATTGATCCTGTACTCTTACACTTAAAAAACAGGAATAAATGATTTAATTTTTGATGAACAACCAGATTTAGGGTATTTAACATTTTATTTTTATCACTGAGGGCCAGATTATAAGTGAAAACATTGCAACAGACCAATAACACAATAATACTTGGTACGATTATATAGATAATATGACAACAGCATCTAGTATTTAAAGCAAAATCAGTAAAACACTTGAAGCATTTATCATAATTAGTCATGATTATAATATTGATGAATTTAATCAATAAAATACAGGCAAACTTGGTGCTTTGTAATAGTTCTTTCATTATAAAATAATAAAATTGTTTTAGTTTTGTATAAAATTTGTAATTCAAAATTGACAAAAATTGAAGTTTGAATAATTCTCAATATTAGCAAACTGAAAACAAAAAACATCAGTATAAAAATTTTCTCACAACACTGACGCTTCTGTTCCCATTTTGTAGTTCAGTTCTGTAATTTTTCCGTTGTGTGCAGCGTTTCATTTGGTTTGACATCTATTCCTAATTTAATGCGTTTTTCTTGTTGTTTGCACAATTTTTCAGCCGGCTCATCTTTGAACTCCATCTTCGGTCGCTTTTGTCTGTCTAATGCCAACTGCAAATGACCAATGCCCCTAGGACAACCAAAGCAATGCTCCATCAAACGCCTACACTGTTTGCAATGAATAGGGCATCCACTGCAGATGCATGGAGATTCAACATGCATTTGGAAAAGTGGCTTGTTGCCAAATGTACGGCCAAATGGAGTTGCTGGAACATTTAAATCGGGAGAACTCAAATTATTCATGCTTCCTGAATTTTGGTGACACTCATATCATGAAATTGTCAAAGTGGAAAAGCAGTAACAATAAAATAATTGGAGTGTTTTTCTCAGAACTCTCGTCATTGCCAAAGCATGCATATCTAAAAGGCATTTCTTTTAGGTCGAGATTTTTGGGGTCAAGATTAATTTCTTTGTTGGGTTCCTTGATCTTAGGGGATTCTGACTGGGCTGGACTTATGGGTTTGATCGCAATATTAGCTGTTTCATTGACTGTGGTAGTGCCGTTTCCATTCCAGGCGGAAAAGGGACCAAAACATCCAGGTTGAAACCCGTCTTTAGACATTTGGAATTAACAATTTTCTTCCTCTTTTCCAGTTTCTGGGAAGGATTGCAAATATATAGTATTAATATTAATATCAGTAGGTATTTCTTGGAGGAAAAATTTGTCATCAACGTCTAGAATAGGAGTAAATTCAAAACTTTTGTCTGTTTCATCCTTGTTTCTATCATTACTGTTACTTGAAATGGCATGAGATACATTAGAGCTTGTTTGAAAATGTGCATTTTTCCTTTTAGGGCCATAAACATTAGATGAAAAACTTCTAGGGGCACTCATAATACCATTTCTGTTTGAGCTGTTACTTGATCAATTATCAAATCGCATTTTACGGAAATCTTTACCACTATTCATATTCATTCCTTTATTAAAATTATAATTTCAATAGTTATTATTACTTCTCTGATCATGACAATTATTTGCTTGCATTTTGTTACAATTGCATGCATTATTATTTCCACTATGATTACAATTACCCAATTTTTTTGGACAGTCAGAAGCATAATGTCCCAATCCACAGCAAAAATTGCATATTGCATGCCCCATTTCACGATAATGGCAATCCACTGTTAAATGATTGTTACGTCTGCATACTTCACATTTTTGTGCCCCTAATGCCTCGTCCAATAAGATTTTTAAATTGCGTATATTTCTCTGCATTTCCTTTCCTGTGTTACTTAAAATGGATGAGTTATTAATCGATGCATCAGGGACTATAGTATTTGTGGGATAGTCTTGAAGAGATTCATGGAGCTGTTGTTGCTCAACATATGTTGCTTTGCTCACTGCATCAGAAAGTGTTTTAAAATCTTGATACTTTACACCTTCATAAATTTTAGGGAGTAAACCTCTAATTAAAATTGGTTCTAATATAGTTTCTTGAAGCTTAGTGGAAATTTGTGGATAAGCAGAACGAGCCATTCTTTTCAAACGCTCCAAAAATTCCAAAACTGTTTCATTTTTCTTTTGTCTTGCATCATAAATCAATTGTTGAAATACATCAGAGTCCTTTCCTTCCAGATACACTGTTCTTAAATGATCAATCAAATCATCAAAAGATGTATCTATTAATGTTTTTTGAGCGTTAGTTAAAGTGGCGAGAGCAGGACCAATCAAATTATTTTCTAAAAGAGCAATCTTATAATCAGATGGCATATTAATAGCTCCTTGTAATGTCATATATTTTTTAAATTTTTCATACCATTCTTCAAAGGATTCTCCAAAACTGCCAAAAAAAAATTTTGGGGGACAATTTCCTATAATAGGTTCAAGATGCATAAAAGAATCTGAAAAATCATTACCATGCATTGATTCTCATATTCCCTGCAATTCCTGAAAAAATGGTTAGCAATCCCTCTTTAAAGTCATTTCTAATTCCTGGGGATCTTTTGCCATGTTTTGCGTTACAGTTCTACCTGATTTATAAGATAAAAAATCTTTAAAACAATCAGCTATTTCCTTGGTGAATTTTGGTGAATCACTCTTATTGATTTGCATATTATTTATTTCACTTAGTGATAATCTCCAAATCATAGACTGAAATGAATGTCGTATCAGAGTACTAAACTTTTGGAATTTGCTAGGCATCACAGAAGCTGAACAAAAAATTGATTTGAGCAACTTTTGTTGTGCCTGAAGAGTTTCTTCAAGATTCTCAATCTGTTCCGTGAAAGCGTATTATTTTCAGAACTTTCACTATTACTTATTTTCTTCTCAGATAAAACTCTGAATTTTGACCCTTTCTGAATCAATTTTTCAATTCTTTCCGCTAATGTTTATTTAGTAATTTAATTTAACTTTAGGTTTTTCTCAAATTTACGTTCTTGAAACTATCGTGTTTCACACACCGTTTCTCTAATTACTGTCCCACAAAACACTTACAACCAAATGAATGAATTTCTGAGACAGCGTTGGCCACCACTGTCCAGCTAAAATATATAATACCCACAAATAATAGGCCTAAAATTACGTAAAACGACCTATAAGTAATTAATTAATTGTTTTACCATAGTTTGCTCTTACTACGCTTATCCAATAAACTTTTTCCTCCTAAACCATATTTCACCTTAGAAGGATCTATATACAGAATAATTAGTGTTAGTTTATCCTAGCTTCACTGTCCCCTTTTACAGAACTGTATCTACACTTCATCAACACCACACATAAAATTCTCAGAAATCAAATTGAAAATATATTATGCCGTAATTTCTAAACCAAATGAGGAAAACAGTTAGGAGCCAATTAAAATCGAGAAAAACCCTGAACAAATTAAATTATTATGTTAGGTACAATTTCTCACATTAGCCATTCAATTCTGTCTTCATCATTCCCTAGCACAGTTGCCAAATGTCACGCTCAGCAAAAACTGGGCTGGATAATTATTCTTTATTAATCGAAATACTTTGATCGTCCAAGCTAATATCAAATAAATGTGAAAGGATTGTTACCAAAAAGTTGACAAATGAACTCCAACAGACCAACAATTATGCCCCAAACTCTCCCTTCCCATATTTTCTCTCTCTTATTTAGCTGAGTAGATTCTTATCAATCAGGTCATGTTTGTTTGTTTTTCATTTTCCATATTCCTTGCCATTACATATTTCCCTTGTTCCTACATGTTCAGCTTATTAGGATCATTAGCTTGTTGTTGATGGTCTATTATGGCACTTTGATTTCAGGTATTTGCTAATGCGGTCAGACAGTCAGGTGTGAGCACACATGAGCATGGGGGTTTGGGGGTATGCAGCCCCCAGAAGTTGAAATACCCCCCAGAAATCAAAATACCCCCAGAAAATTTTTTTGCTTTTTTAGCAATTTTTGATGCCATTGGATAGTGCTCAATGAGAAACGTCAAAAAATGGTGTTTTTTTGCTATACAACCACTTTTAAGACCATTTTTTAACCTTTAAAAATTTTTTCACCCCCTCCAGAAATTTTTTCACCCCCCTCCAGAATTTTGGTGCTGCCCACCTATGGGTGTGAGCATACGTGGGCAGCAAGAAAATTCTGGGGGAAGTCAAATTTTTTGAAGGTCAAAAAATGGCCTTAAAAATGGTAGTATGGCAATAAAAACACCATTTTTCGACGTTTCTCATCAAGCACTATCCATTGGCATCAAAAAAATTGCAAAAAAAACGAAAAAAAATTTCAAAAATTGAATTCTGGGGGGGTATTTTGATTTCTGGGGGGGGGGTATTTTGGTTCCTGGGGGGGGTGCATACCCCCCCCAAACCCCCCACGCCCAGGTGTGGGTGTAGAGTAAATATTATGGCGTCTCAATGGTCAGTATGAGTCAATATTTTTACAAATATTGGGGCTCCTTTGTAACTAGCTGCCCTTTACCTAATTTTACATATTTTGGTCTCTTTTACTTTGAGGTCATGTAGACATTAGATTCAAATTTATTTTCCGTTTAATATTTCATAAATGGTACTATGGAGTGCTACATGCCAGGGGTAGCACAAATCAGCTTATGCTCGCTCATTTTTGACTTATCATAATTTAGGCCAAAAGGACAACTTGGGTTGAGAGTTAATAAATTGTAAACAAGTAATAGCTTGACAAACTTAGATAATTATTAATACATGTTACCTATGATTAAATATAGAATTGTTTTTGCATAGTATAAGTATTTTAACAAAGAAAAGAATGTCATATGTGATTTATTAAATTTAAGAATACAATAATCATTTATATCATATGATTTGATCATCACTTTGTGAGACAGTATATACCCAAACAAGCCCCAAACACATTTGGGCGTTTCTAAACACGTTCAAATTTTTAAATATGAAAAAATTTCAAGGAAAAGAAAACACTAAAAAAATCAAAATTGAAGAAGTTAAGAAAGTGAAACAGCATCCTATTATTGAGGAAGAGAAGAAATCGTACGGGAGGTGTATTAAACCACCTGTACAGTTGTGCGGTAGGAGTCTGGAGTGGCCCATGTATGCACTCATGGTTCAACTCTGTCATTTTGTCAAAAAGCATTGTCGGATTGCGACTTTTTTGAAGCTAATGGGGTTAGGTTGTACATGAGTGTTCAAATGTGCCCCAATGCTGTTAGTATAACCACATCATGTAAGAAGCTGGCAATCAAGTGATTGTGAGATACATGGAGCAGGATGCAGAAGCCCACAAGCCTGCCTGGAAGTCTATTATTATGAATCTATAAGTATGGGTGGCATATACACTATTTAATAGCTTCATGAAAATGTCTTCTCCCAGCAAACTAGCATCCCATCATTTTCTTGACAGACTCATGAAAAAAAAGCAACTCTCAGATTCATCAACATCCATCATGTGGAACATATTGGCAACTGTTTTTAGAGCCAGCTTAGCAGTTCACTCAAGGAAGAACAAAAGAGCAAAGAAAAGAAAGCATTTTGGACTTTTGCCTTGTCCTTAAAACAGTGTATAATTAATTGTGAAAATGAAATTTTGTACAATTTGTGGCATCATTTTGATACAAACGCTAAGAATATATGGGAAAATTTGTACAAACATAATTTGTGGCGTAAAGTTAATGTAATGTTGTGAATGAATAAATATAGAAAATCCACATTGAAACAATGTGTTTTTAAAAAATGAATAAAACATTGAATACATTATAGTACAATGCAAAAACCCGCCATTTGTTTGCTAAAACTCGCAAGCTTCACCCGTGTATTAAATTGTCACAGGTAAAATCATGGTTAGCTAAACAGCCCACCTACTCATTGCATAAACCGGCTTTTAAATAGTATACCAAAATAGAGTGATTGTGAGCACAATTGATGAACAGTTGTAGGCTGATCTCATAGACCTGCGATTGCTAGCCAAACATAATGATAATTTCAAGTACTTGCTCAAGTGCATAGATTTGTTTTCAAAATATGCATGGGTGGTTCCCACACCTGGGCATGGGGGGGGGTTTGGGGAAGGTATGCACCCCCCCAGAAACCAAAATACCCCCCCCAGAAATCAAAATACCCCCCCCCAGAATTCAATTTTTGAAATTTTTTTTTGTTTTTTTCACAATTTTTTGATGCCAATGGATAGTGCTTGATGAGAAACGTCCAAAAATGGTGTTTTTATTGCCATACCACCATTTTTAAGGCCATTTTTTGACCTTCAAAAAAATTGTGCACCCCCAGAATTTTCTTGCTGCCCACGTATGGTGGTTCTCCTGAAAACCAAAAATGCAAAAGATGTTTGAGATGGGTTTAGGCATATTTAAGGTATGGGCCGGGAACCAGATAAACTGCAAATGGATGCGGGCAAGGAGTTTGTGAACAAAGAGTTGCAGTCCTTTCTAAAATCGGAAGATGTGCATTTTTTCACCACTAAAATCAAAATGAAGGCAAGCGTGGTAAAGCGTTTTTAATCAGACCCTCAAAGAAAAAATGTGGAGATAGTTTACGTGTAACAACATCAATAGATTCATTGACATTATTGGTAAGTCAAGTGAAAATCATAATAATTCAGTGCATAGAACTATAGGCATAGCCCCTGTACATGTTAGCAAAAAAATGAGTGAAAAATTCTGAATAGGGCATTTAGGGTAGAACCGCGTGAATCCGTAAAGTTGAAATTTAATGTAGGCAACAAAGTTTGTATAAGTAAAGTTAAGCAAGTGTTTGAAAAAGGAGTGTGGCCAAATTGGACCAAAGAGTATTTTATAGTTGGTGAAAGGTTTGCGCGCATCCCGCCCGTCTATTTGTTAAAAGACAAGAAGGGCAAAAAACTGGAGGGTATTTCTTATGAACAAGAATTGCATAATTTTTTCAGAATGCATTCTCATAGATTAGCAATTTTCATTTAAATAAACTAATTTATGATTACAAACTCATACCTTTCTTTGCATGCAGTATAGCTTGTTGTCTGATATCAAGTTGTTCAATTTTTTGTGAGAGCATTTGGTGCCTGGACAAGTCACATACAAATGTGTGTTGCATAAGTCAATTCCTACAAGGTATCAGCCATAAGTTGATTTGGCAATGTAGCATCAATCTCTTCTTGCGGAACATACAACTGAATAAAAAGTACAACAAAATCAATCAAAAAATTAAGCATTTTTACTAACAGTAAACCAACAGATTACAATCATATCAATGAAATAATCACAGCCTGTCAGTTTATTGTCAGTGATAATTTTGATAACTTATGCTCAAACTTGTGCAAAGCATACTAGTATAATCAGACATGCATGTAGATGGGAGGTTTGTGGTGAATAAACTCCCCTCCCTTAAGAATGGAAAAATAAGAAATTTTCTGTGGAAAGTGATGCAAAGTAAAGTCAAAATGAATGAAAATTATAATTTCTTAAAATATGCTCAAAATTGAACAGAAACTGTAGAATAATGTAGTTTTAATACTATTCTGCACATACACCAGTTATTAAGTTCCCTTTGACTCAAAAAATTCAATTCTTGATTCCTAAGATGATTTATTTTGGATATGTATGCTATAGTCTTCTCTATTGTAATCAATTTAATGAAATTTAATAATGCTTAAAGCATTCAATAAATCTGTACCCATATTTCAGTGTCTGGATTTGACACTAGTGATGTTCTCTGATTGTAAGATGAAATTTGAACATCTGTAAACTGTACATAGTTCCCTCTTTGACATCAGTCATTAAGCTTTGTTGCCTATATAATAAAGTGATGAAATAAATATTAATACTAGAATAAGAAAATTACTTTTGTGATTGTATCACAAATGAAGAACATTTGAGTTTTCGACTAATATCTTAAGTAAATCTTTGAAAACTATTCAGAAATAAGCAGCTGAGCACAAATACAGATGTAAATATAATTTATATGCCAGAATATAATAGAAGGTCATTATCTTCATGAATCTGTAGAGATACTCGTTTAAGAGCATTTTGTATTTTTACATTTTCAATAAAAACTCGAAGTAATAGGATAATTGAATGATTGTTTCAAAGATTATTTTATTTTTTACATATTCTGTGCTTGCCTTCAAATAAAATCTCATTGATCTTCCTAAAAATTATCACATGCGGATTAATTCCATAATTCTAGGAGATGTAACACTTCAAACAAAACATTATATTGAAACTTGACATCTAAAAAAGAAGACAAGCCATATTTTAATTCAGTTACACATATAAGTCAAAACAAAATGAAACAAAGAAAAAAAATCAAATATAATGTTTTTATATACCTATGAATCTCAAGATATTTTTTATTACGCAAATAAATAAGCTTTCAGAATTTTCCTGTTGCACACTTAAAGTCTTAAAATTCTCATGATCATTATGTTATTGTTACCCACACCTGGGCGTGGGAAGGGAGTTTTGGGGTATGCACCCCAGAAACCTAATAACCCCCCAGAATTCAATTTTTGAAAATTCTTTTCGTTTTTTTCACAATTTTTTAATGCCAATGGATAGTGCTTGATGAGAAACGTCAAAAAATGGTGTTTTTATAGCCATACAACCATTTTTAAGGCTATTTTTTTGAACCTTCAAAGAATCTTGCACTCTCCCCAGAATTTTCTTGCTGCACACGTTTGTTGTTACCCCCACATTCCAACATTAATCCAACCAGTGATATCCATGCGAATGATATTTCAAAGTGGCTTTCCTTCATTCTTGTTATTGATCTTACTGCATGTCAACATCAATCATGCAGGCACAAACAGCATTAATATAAGTAAACTTTGACATATTGATAAAATAGATAAAATATGCACATGATACAAATCAAAAATATAGAGAAATACCCAATTTAAAGGATTTTATACAAAACAATTTTCAATTGATACATACTATCAAAACATCAAGCACACCTATTACAAAATACCAAACCCTAATTGCATCTACTGAATCAATTAATCTTCTATATGCGCAATTACATATCTGCATCTCTCAATGTGAGAAAATCAATGCAAAAAATTGCAAAAAACAGCCCAAAATCACACTGATACCGTTTATCAAAGTTTAAAAAACTTCAAGCGGAATTAATGCCATTCACTTCAGTCTTCCTTGGCAATGATTGTAGACTCCTAAATACATGGCTATTGAGTGAGAGTATTTTGAGGGTTTCAAGATACTAGAAGTTAATGAGCAGGCAGTGACAAAATTTTGGGAATCTGGACACCAGAACCTAAAAAAAGAATCACATAAAATATTTCTAGATTTGACCCCATAAAACAGCCCAAAATTACACCAAAACATCTGGGAATAATCATTTCAAATGTTATTTTTCATTTTAAATTTTTTTTCGAAAATCAAAAAGGAACATTGGAGGCATGTTAAGGTCCAACAGTCAGTTTTGATCATAGTTTGATCATTTCTATTCTTCACATTGATCTCTTTCTACTAAGCATAAGTCATCATGTACATGCTCATCAGTAATCCTTAGCTCAATTCGTCAGATTTTCCAGAGTCCAATTTGTACCAACTTTTTTATGATCTACCATACTCGCCATACGTGGGCAGCAAGAAAATTCTAGGGGGGGGTGCAAGATTTTTCTGAAGGTCAAAAAGTGGCCTTAAAAATGGTGGTATGGCAATAAAAACACCATTTTTCGACGTTTCTCATCAAGCACTATCCATTGGCATCAAAAAATTGCAAAAAAAAACGAAAAAATTTTCAAAAATTGAATTCTGGGGGGGTGTATTTTGATTTCTGGGGGGGGGTATTTTGGTTTCTGGGAGGGGTGCATACTCCCCTATCCCCCCACACCCAGGTGTGATACTCGCCAATGTCTATGTGTTTGGCAGCTTTCAAACTTTTTAAATACAACTAAAAAGTTAAAAATACATGAAATTTGATTAATTGATGAGTTTTAAAATCATTTAGAAAAAATACTCTTAATCTTCTAGTCTAAAATGATACAAATGATAAGAAGCAATTTTAAATGATAATAAGCTATGTTAAACCTTGACTATGCGGCCTTTAACATTTTCCCTTGTACCAGCCTTTGTCACAAGAATATCTTTAATAGCCTGGAAATCCAGAAGACGCATCAATATTCAAAATAGAATTCGATATTGGCTGTTCCTCAGTTGGCAATGTGCACACTGATTTACACAAATTCATCTGCGAAAAAGATCAACATATCAAATAAATGCCTTAAAATTGATTATTAAATATTCTCAAATGAATCATTCATTGAAAAAGATGCTTTTTCTCTTTGTCAAATAAAGAAAATAAGCAATAATACTTAATCCTGAAGATAATAATGATAATCATATTCAAAATTCCATTGTAAATCTAGAAATAATTATTTAATTTAGACGCAGACCTTTTTCCAAAAATTAATGATAAAATTACCTAAAAATGAACATCTGCAAATATTTCAAAATATTTTATTTTTAGATATCATATATTTAATGGCCAATATTGATTCTTTTAAACCGTAATGTGAAAAAATCTTCAGCAGCAATAACATATTTGTTGGGCTTTTCTTATTTGTGCCTAAGAATTCATCTAAAATATACCAAAAAATTCAAATATGCATTCTTTCAAGGATTAATCACTTTATTTAAAGTAGTACAAAATGATAAAAACAATTTTTTGAGTATTCTCAATTATTTCTGTACTTATTAATTCTTTGAAATTTTTTATTTTATTCATTAATGTTTTTCATAATTAAAAGATTGACTTAATAATATGTGACAAATGATACCTTATTATTTTATTTTTTATGAAAAATTTTTATTACTATCTTAGTATTAAAGACCCAAATCAAATTACGCAACTGATTCCATTTAAAGTCCTTGGAAGCGTAGCTGCAATTTTTAAGAGCTGTGAAGACAACCCAATCAACAGTATCACATGCCAGACACACAAGCACTTTTGATTTGCCTTCAGGCAATAACGGCAGACACTGGACAATTTTCATCTATGCAACAGATGTAATAGAATCTGAATCAGCAAGATTTTTAAGACCTTCCGACTGATAATCTAATCTGATTGCATATCCCTAAAAAATTAAAATTTTCGAATTATTATGATCTTTTTAAATACATGCTATTAAATTTCCGAATATATTTTGATTTATACAGAAAAACAAAAAGCAAGCTCTAAAAATGTGTGATAAGAATTGAAGATAAAATAATTTTTCGGTTAGAGAGTCATTACTTTTTACTGAACATTGTAAACCAACAATGTACCAGGCACACTACTATTGTCTATTTTACAAACCTTTGTGCATGGGAATCAATTTTCAGCAATCTAGCTAGCATCTGCAAAAGTGGCTTCTAAGCAGCTTATTGTAATACAATTTTGCATGGCAAAACATTACAATTCACTGCTATTGGCAGTATTGTATTACTTTTTTAGTTTAAATATCTTTTTAAATTGCTTTGCATTGACTCAAGAAATGTGATTCACACACAAGGTTTCCTGAAATGGACTTTAAATGTTACAAATGCTAATTATGCTATTCATAATCTTTTATAATGAATGATCACTGACTACATAAATTTTCTACTCTTTCTTAAGAACTTTAGATCTATTCAAAAACTTTAACTATAAAACTTTAACAAACTAGAAACACACACACACACACATTTTCTTAAAGTATCTACAACACAAAGAAATTTAATTATCTTCAAATTTTTTCTATGGTTCAAACTATAAAGAAAAATATTTAGTGCACAAGTTTTTACCTACAATTTTATCAATCTCAAAATAAGTGTGAAAATCTGATAAACTAAAAAACTAAAATAAAAAATAAATGATCAAAAATCAATTAAATTCATAGAAATAATAAAAACTAAATACAAACACTTACTTAAGTTAAAATAAATGAATGTGAGCATGAAATTTTAAATGTCTCATGTATCTATGAAAGAGCAAAGATCAAGGAAATTCTATCATTCTTGAAAAATAGTCAAATAATATTTGATTTGTCTTCACACTTATTCTCGAAAAATTTTTGATAAAAAGACCTTCAATACTTTTAAGCCAACCATGTGCTACATACGCCTGACCATACGTGGGCAGCAAGAAAATTCTGGGGGGGGTGCAAGATTTTTTTGAAGGTCAAAATATGGCCTTAAAAATGGTGGTATGGCGATAAAAACACAATTTTTCGACGTTTCTCATCAAGCACTATCCATTGGCATCAAAAAATTGCGAAAAAAACGAAAAAAATTTTCAAAAATTGAACTCTGGGGGGGGGGTATTTTGATTTCTGGGGGGGGTATTTTGGTTTTTGGGGGTGCATACCCCCAAACCCCCCACGCCCAGGTGTGCGCCTGACCACATGCAAAGACTTATTTTTCAAGTGACAGTACCACTTTGTCTATAGATAAACCCTGAGCTTTATGGATTGTGACAGCCCAACATGGAATTAGCATAAACTGTACTCTTCAAATAAATCTATCTTTGAAATTATATTCTGATGTTAGACATGTGATAGTTACTAAATTTGACTTGACTTTCCACATGCTACTATACGTGGGCAGTAAAAAAATTCTGTGGGGGATGCAAGATTTTTTGAAGGTCAAAAATGGCCTTAAAAATGGTGGTATGGCGACGAAAACACCATTTTTTTATGTTTCTCATCAAGCACTATCCATTGGCATCAAAAAATTGCGAAAAAAACGAAAGAAAAATTTTAAAATTGAATTCTGGGGGGGATTTTGATTTTGGGAGAGTGAAGGGGGTATTTTGGTTTCTGGGGGTGCATACCCCCAAACTGCCAACGCCCAGGTGTGCATGCTATCCACTTCAGTATCATCAAATAACACAAAATTTTCTTTAATAAAATTTCCATTCTCTACTTGAATCAGCTTGACAGTACCTGTGCTACCATTCACTAGACCATCTCCCATGTTCCGTATTAACATAACTCATGAATTTATACTCAATTTGAGCTCTTTTGACAAACCTCCAATTCTATGGTCACCTTTAGGTATGAAATCACTAAGTGCTCTATAGCCTAGAGTAGCATCATTTCTGGCAAAAATAGCTCAAGATTTCATGCAATATACTTTTTTATTTAATAGTGTTTGTTTGTTTTCATTAAATTTATAAACTTTAGCTAGGGTAGGATACAATCACAAACAGTCTATTGATTTTCTAATGGAATTCGTTTTTTTAATAGGGCATGAAGATCATCATTCACAACACCAACTCTAATCTTCAAAATTTTATAAAATTCAAAATCATCTCTTTGCCATTGCAAAACACAAAAGTTGAATAGTGTAAGTTCAGACCACAACTCTGTACATTCAAATGTGAATTTTCCACAAACAGGATGCAGCTAAAAAAATCACCTTAAAAATACCACTCATTCCACCAAAAAACATATGTTTTGAGCATTATGAATATTCATTAACGCTTTTGAACTGACCATACTTATTTCATCAATAATTAAGAAGTGTTTGCCCTTTAACTTCTTTTTCATATTTTCTAGCATTTTACAACCAAGCTCAATAAATTCAGGTTCATAAACATGCAGCACAAGTGAAGTAAATATACTATATATAGTGTGACCAGCAATATTTTTGCAGCTAAAGCAGTAGGCGTTCAAACAATCAAGGGATCAATTCCTGGCATCTAAGCTGTATGAATTCTTGAAAAATTGATAATAATTTTATGTAAGTATGTTTTTCCAGTTCCCGCGTTTCCAGTGAGAAGAATTTTGAAAGGTTTCTCAGTACATAAAAAATACTGTATATACTCAAAAACATTTTTTTATTGAAACTTTAGAGATTTAATTGATTAGACATATCTTTATCAATAGTTTTTTATGCAGTGATACAGTGTAATATTTCATCCTCATTTGGAGTAGTCAAAAGTCTATTTTTTCAGAATTTATATTTTAAACCTCTATGTTGTTTATTACAATACCATTTTCTTCCATGTCTCTGGCTATTTCTTGTAGAACAATAAATCTCAAACGCTTAGCCACAGATGCTATTTCATTCACAATGTCCTTATATCTATGATTATATAGCTTAAGAGCTTTTCCATTTGATAGCAGTGATTCTTGATAACTATTAAATTCTCTAACAAATTAGCTTCATTTCTATGTAAAGATAAAGTAAAAGTATAGAATAAAAATAATCATCCGACAACATATCTACATTGGAAATTCTTGGATATGTAGCTTTAACTCTTTTAACTACATGAGAATATGATTCTTTAGCATCGCATTTTTGAGACTTTTCATACCACTGAGCAAAAAACTAAAGTGAACATCCCTCAAACTTAACTGATCTTTTTCTGTATGTATCAATAATATATACACAATATACAAGCACGGCTACAGGCCGGCACATAATAACAATACTAAAGCCAAATGCGACAAACAAACAATAAATGCCAACTCATCTAGACTACAACTATTCCTATCAACTGATAATAATTTTAGGCCTGACTGATATCAACCTTATTGAACACCAATTTATTTAACATTAATACCAAATTTACATGTATCACTTGGCATCAGTTGACAGCACATAAACTAAAATGAACAATATTAGGGGTTATGCTAATATTAATATGGAACAAGAAGGTGAAATAATACAACACATGCGTTTTACTAGGATGATTATAATGAAGCAACAGAATCAAATGTTTGAAAACTTTTACATAAGTAAATTACTGATGTTAGCATATACGTAATTCTGGTTTACTGGACAAGTACCTAATAGAATTTTAAGATTGAAAAATAAGGGTTAATTGAGAACTGAAAGCATAACCTTGAGCTAACACATCGCAAGGAAGGATACTCAAATAGTTATGTCAATCTAGTACAGTAAAACAATGTCGTGTGCTGGCCTTGGCAAACTAATGGCAAGGTGTTTGTATAAAGTTCATGGAGTGTAATTGTCATAGTTACACTCTCCCACGTTTTGGAAAAAATTTGATACAAAGTGTCAAATTTTTCAAGACAAACGGCGACTGACTGCGCCTCAAAATAAGCAATTGTATTGACAATTTTTGCAGCCAGATGTTTTCATCAAATAAACAATGACTTAGCACATCATAAACACAAACATCATCCTTAAACATCCTGGTTTATTAGGGTCAATACACATGCAATGGACTCTCGTATGCTTTGATAACTTTTATCCACTCCTTCAGTCCTCCAGGTAGGAAAAATTTTAAGATGAAAATATTTTAGATTGGGTTTGAACCCTTGTCAGTTAAAGAGTTATGATATCTTAACAACAGTATCACTTTGATATTGAGCAAATAAGATAGTAAACACAAGATTATAAGGCACATAAGATCATAAGGCAAGAGAAAATTAAGAGCAAAGACAAAAAAATTGACACAATGCAACAATAGACCACAAAAAACAACATCTGGTGACCACAGCTGCTAGCCGATGGAGCGACAATTGCAGAGTTTTTAGCTTCTAGCTTCTAAGTTCAATAACAATCTAAATAACCAGGTTTGGACAAATATAAAGAAGAATGATGCTCCGGGCAATGGTTCAAAGCACTGGAGTCATGATTGGAATTGGAATTGCGGCAAGCAGTAGAGCAATCCCTAGATGGCAATGTGATCCACTGCAGTAGACGTTGATGTAAATCACAATGAGGATCAACGGTTGTATTGTTGTTGTTGTCAGAATTGGCATAGCCATGAGGTATTGGCAGAGCCAACATCTCATATTGCTCAGCAGCGGACCCGTACAAGTGTTGTTGTGGCGACGCTGGCAGGCGCTCCTTGAACTGCATTGCAATCCGTGGCTGCGGTAACAACGGTTGTTGTCTCGGACGTGACTGTGAGCGCTCCTCAAAGGATTCACAATTTGGCTGCAACGTTGGGTAAAAGACTCATGGTTGTTGCTGATGCGGGCGCAAAACATGGCTGGCAAATGAATACAAATGCGAATCGGAATGTGAGGGCGGCTCAAAATGTGATTTGGGCTGTGATGGCGCTTGCAATTGCGAGCACAATTGCCTCGGCGGATGGGGTACATGCCGCCCTTTGTCAATATGTCGAGCACCTAATTGCTGTTCCATAGGTATTGCGGGTTAACAAAGTTGCTTTAGACATTCCTACTCCAAATTTTTTAAGCAATGGAGAGCATGTGACGTTTTTGTTTTGTAAAATTTGTTAATTTTATGGTTGTGCTCCTTGTCGGAAGTGTGGCAAATGGTAGACAAAACGGTTAGCAATCCGGGGCAATGCGTAAGGGTCAATCGCCTTGGTAATTTAAGGGTGGTATGGTTCCTCCACGTTCCTTCTGCCTGAGTGATAACTATCTTGGTTTTTAAGATTTTGATTTGGGCAGAAATCTCCAAACTTATGACATCCTTTTTAATTTTGCCTTATTTCCTCTTGGATCTTGTGAAGAAGTATGCTGTTTGTGGGTGGAGGAATCGGTTTTGGCCTGCAATTGCTTGCATTCCTTCTGAATTTGGGCTAAATTCTCCTGCAATTTGTTGTGCAAATAATATGTCAATTTTTGACATTGGCAATAATGGTTAAATTGGACCGGCACAACAAAATGCGGGTTGGTGGCCAAACAAATAGCTCAAATTTGATGGTGCAATTTTTCCATGTTGTTGATGCTTTCAGCTAATTTGAGAAATTCTGAAAAGCTTTAATCAGCAAACTGGTGTAAGACAGGCCAATAAATGCAATGCAAATCTTGCGTCGGAACTGCTCAATCATACGCCAAGCAATAGCCAGGTCTTTGTATAATGCTGCAAAATAGTGGAATCGATGATTCAAAAATTTTTAGTAAAAGTTTTGCACACATAACGTCAGCCAACTTGAAGATGGGCAAACAATAAAATGATGTATTGTAATCACACCTGGGCGTGGGGGGGGTTTTGGGGGGTATGCACCCCCCCCAGAAACCAAAATACCCCCCCAGAAATCAAAATACCCCCCAGAATTCAATTTTTGGAAATTTTTTTCGTTTTTTTCGCAATTTTTTGATGCCAATGGATAGTGCTTGATGAGAAACGTCAAAAAATGGTGTTTTTATCGCCATACCACCATTTTTAAGGCCATTTTTTGACCTTCAAAAAAATCTTGCACCCCCCCCCAGAATTTTCTTGCTGCCCACGTTTGATTGTAATCCATTTGGAATTCACAAAAATTTCTGGAAATGTCAAACATTTGACACATTGCAATCAAAATTTTGTATACCATAAGTCCAATCGTAATGAAGAAATTATTTCAGGCAAAATAGTTGTCCAGATAATACAAACGTTGAAAAACACTTGGTTGTGAAATAAATTGCGGCGATGGTCTGCGGTCAGCCTCTATCATGGCTGGTGCTATTGCTGACATGACCAATAGGCATTGTGGTGCAGTAGCATAAGTATCGCTTGCTTGCAACGTGGCTGGTGGTGGCACTGGCATCGGTGGTGACATAATCATCGTAATGTCCATCTAGTGTGGAGAATAGGGCAATTTTTTGTCTCAATTGGCTGGCTGTTATGCAATTAGCAACACTTGGGCAAAACTTGGCAATGCTTGTGACATAATTGCAATAAATTGTGTGGCAATTGGTAGCAATTGCAAGAAAATTAATGCATCTTGCAAAATGATCGGAAATGCTGGCAACATAGTCACCATCAATTGCATGGCAATTGGTAGCATTTGCAAAATGTACGACAATGGATACAAAATAAGCAATGAGGCTTGCAAAATATTGACTGGTAAACGCGTTGCTGTTGAGGCAATGGCGGTTTCAGTTGTCAAAGTTATAGTTGAGCCCAGCAGAGAGCTGGTAGCAACCTGAAACTTTGGCAACAGCAGGGTTGGGCTGTCCCATACAGATTCAAATAAAGTTGTTGCTGACATTGTGACAACAACAGTAGCTGCGCATTGGCTGGAATAGAATCGGAAAATGTCGGAAAAACGTTCTTGTACGTACCAATTTCTTCATCCAACAAAATGTCCACAACATTGGCACTTGTCAACGCCAATGTTGTGGACATTTTGTTAAAGGAATCTGTTCTTCTCTTTTGTTGATGCTTGTTTCACCATTAATTTGTTGTCCTTGAAGGATAAGTTGAGCGGGTTGCCGGTGGGTGTAATTTTGTTTCTAGTGGAATAAATTTCCATCAAAATAAAAACGTCCAAGGTTATAAGTGGGTCAAGTGCCATATAATGTTCCATGCTGTTGTTAAGCAGGAAGCTCCAGGCTTGAATGTAACAATTTGATTGTTTTGGATTGACGTACATATCAAAGAAAAATTCAGCCAATTGCTTTGGGCAATGCGATTCAGCCTCAATCACATGGTGTTGAGTAAAAAGCTGAGCCTTCACTAACATATTATAGAATGTAGCGCAATATGGGTGTCACGCATAGGCATTTTGGCTTGATTTTCTATCAGACATGTTATTAATTTCTCTAAAAGTAGGCCTGTAAATGTTAAAATATGCAACTCAATTGTTGTTTGGATCATGGCACACTAGCCTTACATCCCAAAAGGAAGTTGCTAGCAATTGGTGCAGTCCAAACAACGGTGTTGGAAATTGCAAAACATCCCAACAAAAAATATTACCGCAAGGGCTCACAAGTTTAATATAACAGACAAAAGGTCCATTTTTATCCTGATAAGTCAGCAAAAATTCTTTAAATTGCGCTAATCATATCTCAAAAATAAATTACTACAAATTGAATTATCCGGGTGCAATAATGCTAACATTGCCAAAAACAAATCCTGTTTGTTTTTAATGAGTACCATAGCTCCAACTGCACCAACGGCCACACAAAGCCTTGCCAACGGCGGATGATAAAAAGTATTGAGCCACTAATGTTCTTGAGCATTTACACATTTTTTATGATGCGGAGCTTGCGCTCAAGATCTTCCTTAAACAAGCGTTGAGTCCAGCATAATCATTGACGCGTGACACATTGTTTTGCGGCAATGGATTATGGGAAGCTCAACTGCTTAGCAGCAGCTACTTCCTCCATTGCTGCTCAAAATTTGTTCAAATCAGCTGGTTCGCAACTTTGACACAGAAATTGCTGACCAACTGATTCCAAGAGTTCCTCTTTGCTGCTGGCAACTTGCTCAGCCATGGTTCTGCAAAAGGAGAAATGTCAGATAACGGGACTGCATGAGCAGTTTTAGAGCCATTTAATAAACAAATTGGTGCACAATCTTGTAATTTCTTTTCCCTGTCGGGTAAGTCCAAAAAATTTATAATTATGGCTGGAGCCAATGGGCGATGCGGTAACTTAACCAAGACAAAATTGCCAGGAACATATACATGTTTTTTAGCGATTAATTCAGAATAAGATAATTAAGGCTCTGGCAAAAGTCTATTTTGATGAACGAGATGCAAAATCAACGGATTATAGACATAAACAATATGTGCGGTTTCCGGCGTTGGCAGAGCAACTATTCTATATAGACCTACACACTTAGGTGATAGTCTACCAATATTGGGCTCTATCACCAAAGTATTATTGAGGTAAACAATATCCAAAACAGCAAAATAATGTTTGGTGATGGATTTATTGTATTGCATTTTTTGTCATTTACATGCTTGTGATAAATGTTTAGCTGCAATTTGTGCAAATCTTGCAACGTAAGCTTTAAATCTATGACATATTTTTCTGCAATAGATGGTAAATTTGGATTTATAGGTAAATCATTCAAGAGCAGAATGTTGAGAGGAAAAGCTGGTTCACAACCATACAGCATTTCAAAAGGTGAAATAGTTGTCGATGCTTGCGGAGTTGCGTGATACGCAAATAACGCAAATGGCAAATATTGTTCAATCATACTCATTCCTTGCACTCAATTTACACAAACCATCAATGAGAGTTCAATCATAATGTTTAAAGAGACTGTCACATTGGGGGTGATACTGAGTCGTGAAGAGTTTTTGAACATTAAGTAATTTACAAACTTCCAAAATCAAGGCGGATGTAAAATTCAAGCCCTGATTGGTTAAAGATTTTTTAGGAACTCCATAACATGGAATGATTTTGTGCAATAAGAGATTAGCTATAGTTGTAGCTTTAATGTCGGAAACAGCAAAAGTGTCTACATATTTTGTAAAATAATTGATAAACGTGACAATTTGGTCGTTTCCAGAAGTTGATTGCTGCATATGCAAACAGTCACATGCAATAAGTTCAAAAGGCACAGACACCTCAATTATTTGCATAGGAACAGATGCAGATTTTAATGTGACCTTGCGTTGCAAGCACACATCACAATTCTTGCACCAAGCGATCACATCATTCTCCATGCACGACCACCAATAATGCATTTGTATGGTAGGCAAAATTTTATGCAATGAAAATTGAGCTCCAAAAATGGAATCATGAAATTTGGTCAAAATAAAGTGATGTAATGATTTGGGAATCACTAGCTGATGAACAACAGTAGGCAAGCGCTTAGGTTGAAACCAACAAAAATAATATTGTTTAACAGAAAAAAATTCATCACGGTATTTTTTTGTTGATAAATTGTTCAGAGCAATACAAATTGTATGCAATTCATTGTCAACGCGCTGCTCTGCAAGTAATCATGCAGGTGTTAAAATTTCAGCTTTTTCTGCTTCAGTAAGCTGAATGCGCTCACAAAAACTAGGAGGTTGATTATTTGTAGGATTAGTTGGCAAATTAGAATTATCAGATGGTAAATTAGGAATATTATTGATCAATTAATCAGGTGGGATTGATTTGTCCTCAGATTCAGAATCTTCTGATTCTAAATTTGTGATATCAACAATAGATTTTTGTTTGACTTTATATTTGCGTTCAGCATGATCATATTTAGTGTGTCGTGATAAAAGATCCACTGCGCAATTATATGTGCTAGGAACATACACGATTTTGTATACATATTCCTGTAATTTGAGACCCCAACAATGTAATTGACTTGATGGGTCTTTTACGTTCACAAGCTAAGTTAGTGTTTGGCGATCAGATTTGACAATAAATTTTTTACAATATAAATAATGTCTATAATATTTGATTGCCCAGACAACTGCTAACGCTTTTTTTCCAATGTAGCATAGTTACATTTGGCAGAATTTAGCACACAACTAGCGTAGCTAAGAATGAAGCAAGATTTTGACGGTAAATGCTTTTGTGTTAAAATAGCACATAATGCATAATTACTAGCGTCAGTTGTTAAAACAAATTGGTGGTCATTGTCAAATTTAAGCAATTGCAATATTGGAAACAAAGTAAATGTTTTTTTTCAAAAGATCAAAAGCGCTTTGATGCTCGCCAGTCTAGCAAAATTCAATATATTTACGAAGAAGATAGAAAAACAGTTTAGCAATTTTAGCAAGATCTTCAACAAATTTTTCAAACCATTGGACTATGCCAAGGAATTTTTGTAAAGGTTTAACCATTTTTGGAATGGGATTTGCGACTAAATCAGCGACTTTGGACATATTGGGAGCGATGCTGAGCAAACTAATGCTATGGCCAAGAAATTTTACTTTGGCGTGAGCGAGATGACATTTATCTGGTTTAACTCATAAGTTTGCGCTTCGAAGTGCAATGAATACGTTTTGGAGATCTTGTAAATGTTCTTTAAATGTGCACAAAAAATGATAATATCATTGATATAAACGAGGAAAGATTTCCAATTGAGATTTGCAAGAACTAGCTCCATTAGTCTTTGGAAATCTGTGGGCGCATTTTTTGATCCAAAAGGTAGCACTTCAAATCATTATGACCAACAGGGCATATGAATTCTGTTTTTTCACGAGATTTATTATCAAGTGGAATTTGCCAATATCCAGATTTTAGATCTAATGTACAAAAATAAGCAACTGAGCCTAGCTGTATCAAAATAATCATCAAGCTGAGGCAGAGGATATACTTGTGTTTTAGTTACATCATTTAATCTGCAATAATCAACGACAGGTCAAAGAGAACTGTCCTTTTTTCCAATGAGGAATAAGGGGCTAGCCCAGGGGCTAGTCGTAGGACAAATAATTTTTTCAGCAAGCATTTTGTTGATGATTTTTTGCATAGAATTTTGACAAGAATGTTTGACACAATAGGTTTTTCCAATGACGGGAGAATTATCCCCAGTATTGATATGATGTTTAACCAAAGGAGTACGACCAAGAGGCTCGTTTTTTCAAGCAAAAATGGATTCATATTTTAGGCAAAGGTCACAAATTTGTTGTTGTTGTTGCAAATTAACAGCAGAACTGTTTGACGCTTTATTTATTGACAAGGAGAGTTCCGGTGCCCTATTGTCTGAATTGGCAACATGCAACACAACTTCAATGTCAGTAATTAGCAAACTAATAATATTGCCAGAATTGATGTGAATAGGCGCTTTAGAGATATTACACACATGCACAGGAAAAATAGGTTGAGATGCATCAATTATTGAAGGAGCCACAAAAAGTGAAGTTTTTTCCATAAAATCAAAATTTGGTTGGAATAAAGCAATATTGGAATCACAAACCATGACTAATGTATCCAGGGGTTATTAATTCGTGTCTAGGTTGAATAATGATTGGCTCAGGCAGCAAAACATGCACACACACAACACCAGAGATGAGTGTGTTGGTTTTCACACAAAGCTGAATTTTTTTGGATGGTGATAAAAGTTTAACTTTCATGTTATTTAAAAATGTACAACACTTGATAGGATTAATCCACATTAAAGCGGATTCACAAAAATCAAAATCTAAAAGAATATCTTCCGGCAAATTATCTATAATAGATACTACCATAAGAATAGCATGATTAGCGATTGTGATAGTGATTTCAACCTTATAGCAAATGACAGCGGTGATTTCACCTACACCATGAACAACTTGTGAGATTTGTTTAGGTGGTAAATTAAAACCAAGTTGTAAAAATGCAGATGTGGTCATCATTGTGAACTGCAAACCCGTGTCAAAAAAGCGGGTACATCAATACCATGAATATTAACGGCAATAGTAGGCAAATTTGTCCCAGCATGATTAACAATTGGAATATTAGGATTGATAGTTTTACTAGGAGGCAAATTTAATTTTTTTCATAAATTACGAGGCATGCGACGCAAATAATTTTGTTGGCAAATTTGCTTCTTGCGGTTTTGTGGACACTGTGTTTACATCAGAAGGCGTTGCTAGGGTTGGCTGCAATGGGGGTGATGTTATGGTGGGTTGGCAATCAGCGGCATATGAAACTATGGGCAATTAATGACATTATCAGTACAATAAATTGAATTATAATATGTTGAGTGTTGTTCAATAGGAAGAGAAACATAAGGCTCAATTTGCTGCAACTGGTGCAAATAACAATTATCAAAATGCAAATTTTGATAATTAGCACGCAAATTTGGTTGATATTCATAATAATTTTGTCAAAAATTTGAACGAGCTTGTCTCTGATGAAAACAATTGTCATTATTTGAATAATTTGATGAATGACTTTGACTAGGATTGCGATAATGAGACTGAGGAGATTGCCAATTTTGAACATTAGAACGCAACAGCAAGCAATTTTGCTGTGAAAAGGAACGCGACCATAGGTGGGCAGCACCAAAATTCTGGGAGGGGGTGTGAAAAAATTTTCAAAGGTCAAAAAAATGGTCTTAAAAGTGGTTATATGGCAAAAAACACCATTTTCTGATGTTTCTCATCAAGCACTATCCAATGGCATCAAAAAATTGCTAAAAAAGAGCAAATAAATTCTCAAATTTTGAATTCCGGGGTAGGGGTTATTTTGATTCCTGAGGGGAGTATTTCAACTTCTGGGGGGATGCATACCCCCCAAATCCTCCCCCAAGCCCATGTGTGGATGCAACTGGCTGCAATTACAAACCATCAAATTGTTTTTATTACGATTGGAATAATTATTAGATGACTGTTGTTGCTGACGAGTAAAGCATTGCTCATAAAAATGACCAGTGCATTTGCAATAAGTGCAAAATTGTTGGGTCTCTTGGCACGCAATGAATGATAAAACGTTCTGATGCAAACAATTGGGTTAATTTGGATTAGACGCGCAAAATCTATCTTTTGGTAATAAACCACCTGTTGGGGCTGCTATTACTGATACATATGGCGTCAGCGCTTTTTTAGGCGCATATTGCTTATTAGGGAATTTGGCGTTCAGTGCATTATCTAAGAACTCTACAAGCAATGCTTGAAACGCACGCCAATAAGCTTCACTAGAAACTTCAGGCAAAAGACCTTTTCTCAATTGATGACAAAGCAATTTATTAAAATGATGCAAATTGACTTCAAGATCAGGTTGTGATTTTATCAATTCTTTGCAAATCAAGAGATAATATGATTTAACCAATTTGTTTGGCTGCTGTTTATGATCTAAAAAGCAATCAAATCAAGTATCAGTGTCCAATGGACAAAATTCAGCCAATAAAGCGAATTTCAATTTTGTATATGATCATTTTATATCAGCCGGCAATGTATGGAATAAATGTAAAGCGTAAGGATCCAAAAATGATGGCATAAATTTAACACGAACCGATTTGTCAATATCATATGTTTCTGCGAGCAATTTGAACTCTGAAAAAAATGATTGTATGTCTGTTTTATCCACAAGAAAAAATTTTATATTAGCAATAGCAATCTCCATTTGCTGCATAAAAGGAACCACAATTTAAAACATTGGGAAGATGCGATCTGCTATGCAATGAATCAGACAAAGAGTCAGAATGGTGACAATGGCAATGACGTTGTGGACTATGTCTACTATGTGAATGATGGCAACGCAGGCAATAGGAGCTACTCAAACTTTCATCAGAAAATTTTACATGATGTCAACGTGCAAATGATTTGGGTAATTGCGTAGATGAATTTTGTGGATTATTAGGTTTGATATTCACACCAGACAAGTTAAGTTCTTGTGGCAAAATTTCTATATTTGAAGAATACCAAATAGAACTATTAGGCGGAATTTTGATATTTGAAGGATTTGGAACAAAATTATTTTGCGGTAATTAGACGTTTAAAGGAAAATATTACAGTGGAGGAGGGTTTAAGAATGGCTGCAAAGTCGAATTTAATGAATTAGGCACAAATGAAGGCACATTTTGATTTAATGAAAGCAATCGCCTAGAAAATGACGTCTGCAAAATTGGTGCGGACGCCTGCTAAATTGCGGTTAAATGTTCCATATAACCCAAATTCTGAGATGGGTTAATTTCAATGCTTTTAGATACTATTTGTGGCTTATGTAGATTACTTGATTCCGCTTGAAGTTTACGCATTTTTTCCTAATTTTCCTGTTAGTCTCGATTTATGCGCAAAGAAAGGTTTAAAAACTGCATACGTATACATTGCAGAGTCTTGAATATAAGTTGATTAGTAACCATAGGATTGGCGCAATTATTTTTGGCATTTATGCTTAAGCCATTATTGCACTCTACATTGGAGGCTAATTTATGTGGCTCAGAACCAGTTTCCAGGTTATTTATGTCAGTAAGAATTTGATTATTATTAATGATTGTATCATTTGACAAATTATCACCAACGGCGATAGTGAAATGATTAATAGGCGTTCAATCATTACTGATTATAGAATCATGATTGGAATGCAACAAGGCGTGTGGCGTATTTCATGACAAAGGTAATTTGTCATTATTTGTGCTTAACCCTTAATTTACCGTGTGTTTCCAGTAGTTGTTTTCACCATCTACTCGATTTTAGATCGAATCAATAAAATCAGATAAAAGTATATACATTTGAAAGCCCTTGTTCTCCTGTTCCAAAAATATATTTTTCCCTTCACAATTTTCACTTTCCGTTGAGAAAAAAGGGAAAAACTATAACTAAAAAACCAACATGGCAGCCTACAGCACATTTGAAAAAAATCAGTTACGTCAGCATTCCGTAGCTCACCATAATGCTGCATTGAGCAAGGCGCAATACAGCATGACTATTACGGTCTACGGAGTCAGTTTAGATTCCTGCATGCACAGTATTAGGTACATAGGTGCATTATGTGCGTACGTATTTGAGTTTTACCTATGTATATGCCTACCATTAAAATTTCAAAAAATATCGAATTTCTAAATAACCGAAGCTTTCTACTTCATGAAACTCATAGAAAACGTGTAAAACAAGGAAAAAGGAGGATAGATGATGTTTCACGGCACAAAAATGAACTTAAAATAGAAAAATCAAGAAAAACCAGCATACTCGACCAAAAATCAAGTACACAGGAAATTCAGGGTCAAATTAGAGTCAGCAAGTACAGTTTGTTTGTGGGTGAACTGAATTAGAAGGAGTCAAAGGCTTTTTCTTCACCCGAGACGTTTTCAAAGTTTTTGTACCAGCCAATTTTAGGTATGAAAATGGTCAAAAATGTAATGTCGGGTAAAAGAAATTTGACCAAGTCAAAATTTGGCAGAAAATCTTTTGAATGTAACCTTTTCTGGAATCAAAAAAGGTATTGTCACATTTATAGTACTCACTTACGCTAGGCAAGATGTAACTATTGTGAAATAAAAAGATATGCATAAGGCTAAGCGTAAGCAGCGTATTGCATGCAAGCTTAGAGCAAATGTAAGCAAAAACCTTATGTGGCAAAATATATCCTCAAGAGAAAATGATGAGGAATTTTTGCCTGAGGGTCAACGGAAATAGATAAATAATAGCATCCTCAATGTTGTTGTTGCCAGAGGGTTGACAGAAACAAAAGATATATTGGAAAGTTACAACAATACACAAAAATTTTGTCACAAATGCTTACTTAAATGCACACTGCCTTGAACACGGTTGACACAATAACAGAGGTGAACAAAACGTTACACATGTTTAGTTAGCCAAAAATAATGATTTTTGGGTAGAAAAATTATTTTTAAGATGACTGACCAGCACAACTGGGCGTGGGGGTATGGGGGGTATGCATCCTTCCCAGAAACCTAAATACCCCCCCCCAACAGAAATCAAAATACCCCCCAGAATTCAATTTTTGTGAATTTTTTTCCAATTTTTTTGCAATTTTTTGATGCCAATGGATAGTGCTTGATGAGAAACGTCAAAAAATTGTGTTTTTATCACCATACCACCGTTTTTAAGGACATTTTTAGACCTTCAAAAAAATCTTGCACCCCCCAGAAATTTCTTGCTGCCCATGTATGCTGACCAGGCCGGTTGTAGCTAGCAACCTCGAAAGGGGGAAACTTTCAGTATAAATGTAGCAGCCCAGTATCTACTAGAGTGATACAGGCGTGGCTAACATTACCTTCGGGACTTACTTAGGTACCTAAACTGCTCTCAGTGCTGGTCAGGTTCACAGTATCACATAGCAATTTTTACCAGTTGACCATTGTAAACCTACGGCTTCAACTCCCTCAGTCCTAATATTGCTGACCGCTTTTCATTGGGAGTTTAAGCAGCTACGCCTAAATCCTAACACTTGTACCCACCTAAATCCCGGAATGCTCATAAGGTCAGTTGACCTATCTCAACCCACTCAAGCTGATAATTTACTTCTTTTCAAACCAATAATTGCTTTCAGAAATAATTTTGGTTCTTAAATTGTATAGCACTCTAAACTTCAAATACAACAACAGTGAGCTCTCATCTGGACAGTCATTATAAAATATTAGATAATCTTTTAGCTATTTTTGGGTTGAGGCAAGATAATAGAATTTCCATAAAAGGTGAGACCACACATGGGCGTGGGTGGGTTTGGGTAAGGGGTTTGTACCCCCAGAAGTTGAAAAACCCCCCCCCCAGAAATCAAAATACCCCCCCCAGAAAATTTTTTTTCGCTTTTTAGCAATTTTTTGATGCCAATGGATAGTGCTTGATGAGAAACGTCAAAAAATGGTGTTTTTGTCGCCATACAACCAATTTTAAGACCATTTTTTGACCTTTGAAAATTTTTTCACCTTCCTCCCCCTCCCCTCAGAAATTCCCCCCTCCAGAATTTTGGTGCTGCCCTTTGATGGATAAGACCATAAATTAATTACCCTTCTAAGCTCTGCTAAAATCCAAAATGAAGTCTTTGTTGCAAAAACCAAAATATAATAGTCGTCCTAGCCGTCCTACCAACCCTCAATATATATTATCCCTGGGAGGATTTTCTAACTTTATTTCACAAATATACAAGCATGGCTACAGGCCCACACATAATATTAATACTAAAGCCAAACGCGACAAACAAAAAATAAATGCCAACTTGTCCGGACTATGACTATTCCTATTGACTAATAATAATTTTCTGACTGACTGATAACAACCTTATTGAAGACCAATTCATTTAACATTGATCCCAAATTTACATGTATCACTTGGCATCAGTTGATGGGCACATAAAATAAAATGAATGATATTAGGGATTATGCTAATATTAATTTGGAACTAGAACGTGAAATAATACAACACATGCATTTTACTAGGATGATTATAATAAAGCAACAAAATCAAATGTGTGAGAACTTTTACATAAGTAAATTACTGATGTTAGCATACACATAACTCTGGTTTACTGGACAAGTACCTAATAGAATTTTGAGTTGAAAAATAAGGCTTAATTGAGAACTGAAAGCATAACCTTGAGCTAACACATAGCAAGGAAGGATACTCAAATAGTCATGTAAATCCGGTACAGTAAAACAATTTTGTCTGCTGGCCTTGGCAAATTAATGGCAAAGTGTTTGTATAAAGTTAACTGTGGTAATTACAGTACTTATATGAACCACAGCCAAATTACTATACACAAGCGGTAAATTGCATAAGTGGAAAGCTGTCTTCTGAGAACTTAAACGCCAATGTTTCAGAACAGTCATTCCTAGCTTTCACATCTGAATCCATTTGCTTTCACAATTAGCATAATCACTATTTTTGTACAAGCACTCAAGAGCATCTGTCAATTCTTCTGGTTCGGCTTTAAGAGCATATTTGCATATGTAATAAGCTAAACCAGTAATATTGTTTATTGTTTATCATTTGCATCTCCATATTAGCTCTCCAGAGCTTCAAAACAACAGAATTATAGGCATTTATGTACTGGTCAGTATTTGTTCTTGTCGTTTTGTAAAAAAATAGGTGGAGTGAGCCTAACTTCTATTTTGTACATTAATCGATTTTCGGAACGAATGCTTCTTGGGAAACCAAGTCAACACATTTTATTTGTTTTCCAGCAAGACTTTGTACAATGATGCATTTTAAGTTCTGAAAGTAGCTTATAAAGCTCTGGATCTTTTTTCAGATGGAAGAGTCATTGAAATTGTTGTACTTAAATATTTCAAGAACTCTCTAGTAGCACTTTTTCTAGAAAAACAAGGTGCATCAGATATTCAGAAAAATAGAAAAATGCATGAATATGAGATGAACCACAATTTCAAAACTTTCAATGCGCAAAATAATTAGTTACTCAACTAAACGGAGCAGTAACTCCACATATGATATAATTAAGGAACGCTTTCCATTTTTTGTGAAATGAAGTGCACACATAACAGGATTTTTAGTAACATCAACAATTAATTTTGAGGATTTAGACTGATCAACCTTGAAATACTATTTGAGTTCAGACCACACAGTATCAGCAGACAAAAGTGTTAGAAAAATGTCTGATGAGCCTAAAGATTCCACACAAACTAACAAATCATATAATTCATTTATTCCTGTATTAAGCCGGTCCTCTTATCTTTTTCATAAACATGTATGAGTTTCTAGAAAAAGACTGGTCAGGCAACATATCCTAAACATCCTTGACAGTTGGTTTCATATGATGAAAATCAACGTCAGTTGACAGCTTTCTGATATATATCCTCATATAATCATTTATTGTTTTCTCAAGTCTACTCGCTTCAAATTATTTACAAGCACTCAAGATATAAGATGAATTGAGTCAAGACATTGTGTTTTGATTTAAAAGTTTATCTTGTTTATATTTTAAGAACATAACTTAACTTTAAATTTGCGTTTTTCAAAATAATTAAAATAATCATCTGGAAACAACCATGGAAACAATAAGGGCTCTATCAAACCATCATTAACTATGGTTATTGGAAAGTCAGTATTTTTCAGTTTTGCACAGCTCGTAGAGGTTTGCTTCATATATTGAGCAGCAGAACAACTTGGATGTTTAAAAAATTGTTTTAGTAATTCCACTTTTATGTAGGTCTAAAACATTTCCGCATTCTTGAGAATTATGCAAAATATTAATATCTCTTAACATTGTGGTTTTGTATAGCTGATGATTCATTTTGAGGCATTTTACAACTTCATAACTTTTTTTAAAGTGAATATACTGATAAATCTTATCTTCTGTTTGAACACATATAATCTTAGCTTCATCAATTTTATTTGGCAGAGAGACAAATTTTTTAGGATTCATTGTTGGAAAACAAATACAGAATCCTCTTTGAGCTAATTGACCACCAGGTAACAAAACAATAGTTAAAAAATAATTGATATTGGCCTATCATTCTTTCTTCTAAAATGTTTAAATTTTCTATGATTTCAGGACTTTAATTCATTCCCATATTGTTCTTGATACTTAATGAGAAGAAATTTTTTTTCTTAGCTTGTTGAAGACATATATTACAAACATCACTTTTTTTATCAGCACCACAACTTTTTGGACATGAGGTTTACATAATACTTATTTACAAATTTCACAGAATGCCTTAGGCAATTCACTAATTGTCTTTTTGTACTCAGTACTAGCTTCACAGACAAACCTACATGATCTTTCAGAACAAAATTTCTTTTTTCTGTGACATTCAATCCCATATTTGAAATATGAGCATCAATGCAAGTCGACAATTCAACTATTGTCTGATTGTCATAAATTATCATGCCTCATTCACTTAACTGTTTAATAGTTTCACAAGAGAATGCACCATCAATTATCTGGTTTATCATATGCACTTGTCATGTTTTGATTTGATGCTGTTGTGAGATCAAAATTGAACATTGCTTTGATTTTTGAAGTTTACATAATTATGTTCAGAAAAATGCTGATTTTTATGTATTTCTTTTTGAAGTACTCATAATTTTTTTAGACTTACTACTCTCCAGGAATGCCAAATGATCAGTTTCACAGAAAACTATACTTTCAATAGTTTCAATTAGTTTATCATGTGCATTTGCCACCACTGATACACCTATATTTGCTGATCTGAGAATGTTACAATCATGTAATTTAACTTTACTTTGATTATTTAAATTTGCATAATTATGTTCAGAACAATGTTCAGACAAAGTTGTATCAGTTGTTTCAAATGCAGATTTTTCATATTTGATTTTTTTCACAAACATGGCATTATTCTCATAGTTGTACAACTTTTTGAAGATACTGAATTATTAGTCTCATTTAGAATCATTGAATAGTCAGTAGACTTTTAGTTCTTCATTTGATAATCTATGTTTATAGGTACAGGACTCAAGTCCATATTAAGCAATGTTTTCTGTTGCAAATCACCAGAATCAAGAATTTCACACTTAGAAATTTCTTCATCATCATACAGTGAGGTATTTGCATCTACTTGTACAATAGTTATCACAGAATTTTTCTCTTCAAACTTATGCTTTTAAAATTTACTCATGAATGTATGAGGACATTAGGCTTCAGAATACAAATAATCACATTTATGTGTTTGAGATTTCTGAGAATTCAGTATTATTTGACACACCATAAAATTTCCTGGTCAAAGCTGCGTTCAAAGATTGTTTATCAGCTTTTAATGTTCCTATTTTGATCAAATTATCAAAGTATGACAAATAAAATCCCTCATTGACTTCATCTGGTTTGAACAATTCCAGCACATACTGATTTCTCAGAAATTGACAAATTAAGGGCAGAATTAGTTCAAGCAGCAACCAAAGACACATCAAAATATTCTAGAACCACAGATGAAAAATCTTTGCACAAAAAATCAACCAAGTTGACAACCAAACCAAATTCTATGACACTTGATTTTCCCATAGAACAATGTTTATATCCAGCAGATCAACCATACGAGTAAAAAAGGTAACATTGTGACAGAACTGACAAATAGCCATGCAATAACAACATATCATAATGAGGATCCCTCTCAAGTGAAATTAGCACTCCTCAGAAAAATTTTCAGCTTTTCCAGATGATCCATATTCTGCAAAATTACTTGAACCGACTCCTTAATTTAATCAGCAACTTTCAATTGACAAAAGCTATCGTTATCTTTCAAAGAGACAAGATCATTGTGCATAAGATACAAGTAATCACCATTACCATTATACATCCTTTCATGTATTTCCTTGTGAAACTGATCACCCATGCACAGAACATTGTCAATACTTTCTCTGTTCCAAACAAGCATTCCACAAGTGTTTCAAAATTGCAAGGTAAGGATTTACAGTGCATTGTTTTCCAAGAGAAATAGCCAAAAATTTATTGCTGCTCTGTGCAAATGTTGCAGAGCAAACAAAGTGCCAGTAACCTGAAAGATGATAATTATCTGCAGATCTACATACATAAAGGAAGAAGCTATGCTTATACTGTATAAATGAGGCTGTATAATGTCTAAAATATGATAAAATGAGTTTATGATAAAAAATAATCCATAAATTGCACGACCTACCCATACGAAGTAATAATAGCTGAATAACTCTAGCGCACTGATGGCTCTAGAGGGAACCAGCGGAGGAGTCCCCTGACCGTCGTCAAAAAAATATTTGGTGTACTGAATAATAGATATGTATTTTTAATCATTTTAGCCATTTTCATCATGATTTTCTGAATTTTTCTGGCACTTTGCGCCAAGATAGTACTTATTAATGTTATTTACTGACTCTCTTAACACTAATAAAAATTTAAATTTATGTCAGAAATCAGAAAAGTAGTTTTTGAACAGATCAAAGATTTTTTGGCTCCTCAAATGATTTCTTGACTGTTTATTCACAGTTTGTGTCAATTTATGCATTAATTTAGCGAGTTGTTCATTAAAAAATATTGAAAATTCCAAGAAATTTTACTTTTTTTCATCAGAAATATTTTGTTGTCATAAAAGACAGCAACAAACCAGCAGTGGCAGATTTAGAAGGGGCGCAGAGCGGCCACTTCCCATTGGCCAAAAATAATTGCCAAGATAAAGAATGGATATGCAATTTGCAATCATTTTTGGCCATCAGTGACTACAATTTCTCAAATGTTTGTGGCGCTTTTCCCTGGATACTACCTATCAAAGACATTTATCCACCTTTTTGGCGACCTAGAAGCCATTTTTTGCTCATGAACTATATTTTAAAACAATTTTAAGTGCAAAAGATCTATTTCAGCATAGATTTATTATATTTTCAAGCATAACTTCTTACATTTCTCGACTTTCTGCGTCCAATGCACTGAATACAGAAAATCTAGCAATAAATCTAGCTTCTAAATGTTGTTTTACCTAAATTTTTTAAATTAAGTGGTTTCAAATAACAGTAAACAACATAGAACACTAGAAAAACAATATGTCAAACATGAATGGCCAATTTTTTTGAGCTATTTCGATTGTTCTGAAAAGTTAGGATACTTCAACCCTCAGGGAAATCCTAAGTCCGCCACTCATAAGTGGTACGTAGCATAATATTTGATTTTTTAGACAAAGTTTCACAATGCTAGGAAAATTTTGACTTCTACCCCTTCCCCACTTCACTGGTTGGGAAATCCTCTATCTGTTACTACTCAAGCATGCTTAAATTAAGAGTTTTGGTGAATTTTGATCAGTGAATCTACTGATAATGTGAATCTACACATTTTTTGGTCGGTCTATTGATACACTGAGTCCAGCAAAATATTCTTCTGACAGGTCTATTAATCCAGTGAGTATGAAATTTTTTGCTGATTCTATCAATACATTGAATCTAACAAAAGTTTGTGAGGAGGGTTTACTGATATAGTGAGTATAACGTGATTTTGATATAGATCTCAATCCATTGGGTCTATTATTTTCTTCTGGCAAATTTGTTAACACATTGTGAAAAGCAGCTTTTGTTTTGGAATGAGAATAACGAGAGGACAAAAAAATGTCATAGTTCACTAAATTTGCAGAAAAATTGTATGTTTGATCCCATGATATAATTTGTGAAAAATCACTGCGAGTATGAATGCAACACCTGAACGACAAATTTTGATGATTATTGCAACATTTTTTCCAGGAAGTATCAATGGAAGAGAGTGATGCCTCAATATGTACTATTTTTAAAAAATATCACTTTATATCAATTTGTGACACACGTGAAGTATAAATGAAACATAACTCACACTTTTCCCTCCATTTATGCAGGAATAGGATCAATAATTAAAAACTTATTGAAAAACTGGATTTTTCAAGTTTTTCAATAACCATATTAGTCAGACAATAATTAGCTTGCAAGCAAAGAAGCACAACAGCTTCTGGGATGGTACAAATCGAATTTTCTCTGACTTCACCATTTTCTAGCATCCAATTTCCTTTCATTCACATGACTTTAATCAACATTTCTTCGGAAATAAAAATCTTCAAAATTTTCTTGCTGTGCTCTTCATGCAAATTCAACCATTTTTATTTGTATTTGCAGACAAAATTTTCAAGTGTTTCTGAATTTTTCTTTTAAATGTATTGTTCAATTTCATTATCAAAATCTTCAAAATTATAGTGGTTGGCACAAATTTAAGCTGTCAAGCATTTTCCCACTGCAGAGTTATATAAAAATCACAATTGTATTTATTTTTATGCATTTCTGTGTTAAAATCTTTGAAGTTATTTCAGTTAACACATCCCTTATTTTTAAAACCTCGAAAATGTTAAAAATTTCATCATACAGTCATGCAAATTACTCAGTAAATATCTTACCAATTCAATTATCTATGATACTATAGGTAAATACTCACAAAAATATATTAGAAAAACTTAATTATTTGAAAAATTGAATTTATATAAACATGCACATCTAAAGCATCATCTCAAAATATTGAAGAATGCGCCAAAACTACAAATAGGACCACAGAAATGCAATAAAGCATATGGAGTTTTAAAAATATTCTAGCGAAATAGCAAGCATAAAGCAGTGCATGCATACATTATGTTCACAAAATACATGATTATGTACAATAAGGTACTATATAAACGTTATGTTTGTAGCTTTTGATGAGGTCCTATGTTTACACATACCAAAAGAATATACACACACAGTCAAAACGAGTGAATAAGCCCAAAATCATTAGCATACACACATACTGCCTTTATTTTTTCTCCACAAAAAAAGATTAATTACACCAAATATGCATGATTTTCTGATTAGCCCACTTGTTTTGAGGAAATACAATATTATTAAGGAATTACACCTTGTACCTACTTTTTGTTAATACTTATCTCAATAATAAGTATAAAAAATAACAACCTTCTGAAATTGAGGTACCTACCTATACATTCATCTCATACTTGAAGAATTTACTATAGATGTGTGCATAGGTACCTAGTAAATGACCAATGAACCTCAGATATATAATGCATTACAGTACAATTCAACCTGTCACTCCAAAACAAAAGCCGCTTTTAACAAAAAACATTTAAAATGGCAACCCAATCAAGATAAACGATGACAATTGCATCACAATAATTATTTGAAGCATTCTTCCACATATTGTATTGTAAATACCAGGGTTCCGTATCTACTTATGTGATACGAACACGGTCTGTATTTGCCTTCGGGACTTACTTAGGTACCTGCGCCTAACGGGTTCCTTAAGTGCATAAAGCAAGTCTAAACCCTTTGGCCCTTGCTGATTTACGGCTTTGACTCCCTTGGTCCTAATTTTGCTGACCGCTTCTTGTCAGGAGTCTTGGCAGCTACGCCCTAATTCCCAACACTGGTACCTACCTAATCCTGGAATGCTTGCAAGGTTAGTTGACCTATCTCAACCCCAGTCTCAAGTTGATTATTTAATTTATTTTCTGTGCTTAAGGCTGTTTCCAAATGTTTTCATTTCTAAATTTGTGTAGCAGTCTAAAACTCAAATTCAACAACAGCAAGCTCTTAACTGGGCAGTCATCATAAAAATTGAATATGATGGGGGACTTTTTGGAAATAAAGTAAAGATAAGACATACATTATTTACCTCTCCAATATGGTTGAGATAAAATATAAAATAAATTGTTGTGGCTGCCCGACCTACCCTAGATGTTCGCATCTCTGGGTGGCTAATTTTACACTATTTACTAACACAAATCACAAAGCTCAGCTACAAGCCGGCACAAAACGGTTGAAGGAAAAAACGCGCTCCACCGGCAAAAAAACGCAATTCAACCCAGACGCCAACTCTCTCTCACAGGATAGTTAAGTAGATAATGATTCATTTGTCATCCTAAACAAGCAAACAAAGAGTAAGATTACTTTTTACCAAATCATAAGATTAAGATATTTACAGTGGTAATTTAAGCA
Organism: Mermis nigrescens; assembly: GCA_036768485.1. Taxonomy (NCBI): domain Eukaryota; kingdom Metazoa; phylum Nematoda; class Enoplea; order Mermithida; family Mermithidae; genus Mermis; species Mermis nigrescens. The sequence continues at coordinate 1,938,801 of JAVLUZ010000275.1, forward strand.
ATTAACTTACTGATGTTAGCATATACATAACTCTGCTTTACCGGACAAGTACCTAATAGGGTTTTAGATTGAAAAAATGGGGATTAAATGAGATCTGAAGGCATAACCTCAAGCTAGAACATTGCTAGGGTGTCTACTCTAATGGTTATGATAATCAGTTATGGTCAAACACTGTAAACAACTGGCTGCCGCAATATAAATAATAAAATGTTTGCATATTGTTTGTACCATGTAACTGTCATAGTTACAGTATTATTTTTCACCAAAATAAAAAATAGGATTGACTACAAGGGTCATATGCATTGATGGGCAGCACCAAAATTCTAGGGGGAGGTGATAAAATTTCTCGGTGGGGATGAAAAAATTCTCAAAGGTAAAAAATGATCTAAAAAGTGGTTGTATGGCAAAAAACACCATTTTTCAACGTTTCTCATCAAGCACTATCCCATGGCATTAAAAAATTGCTAAAAAAGCAAAAGAATTTCGAAAATTGAAATTCTGGGGGAGTTTTGTTTTGAGGGGGAATTTCAACTTCTTGGGGGTGCATACCCCCAAACCCCCACGCCCATGTGTGGTCCTATGCCTTGTGGAAAAATGAAAAATATGCAGTATAATGTTATGAAAAATTACTGTGAGGCAATCATAAATCCTCTATGATATAAATGTGTAGGTATGTAGCTCAGTTTCAGGAGTCACATATTTTTATCAAAAAATCTCTTACGAATTTCGAACCAATCCCCTTAAAAAATTGAAATATTGTATGTAAGCCTACAGCTCCATAGCCAGTATTTTACTTCAGAAACCATAACGGAGAAAAATTTCAGAAATATTTCTTAACATTTTTCATTTTATTTCATACTGATATACAAAAAAAATCTATCTGCTTAAACAATCTGCACAAATGACTTTTCATCTTCCATTCTGTAAATAATTTCATAATTTGCCATCTTTGTACTGAATTTTCATTAAGCAACCAGTAAAATTAATAGAGTGATGCAAGGCCCCAGAAAAATTTGTACATTATCTCTGTGTCTAATTCAAATTTAAGCAAACATTAAAAGACAGATACTATATAAAAACAAATAATCCAGGTGCAAAGCATCATAAAACTTTGCATTTACTAGCTCAAAGCTCAAAAGCATGCAAAAAACCTGTTTAGGCAGACATTTAACACACTTTGAGAATTTATAATCTTTTCTTCAGAGTACACTTTTCATTTATGGAGATGGGAGTGTAAAATGTATAAAGATGATTTTAAAGTTAAAAAATATTTTGTAATTTCCTACATTATTGTGCCTATAGCATCTTGACAAGCGTCGGGTGGATGCTTATAACATTCTTATAATCTAATATTTTTTCTTGTTGATGCTTATGGTATTGCACAATTTCATAAGCAAATGGTACTGCTTACAAGTAATCTTGTAAGATATCAAATTCTTATGAGATAGCTTGTACCATCTTGCATATTTGCCTACCTTAGCTTTTTGCTAATACGCATTCATAAGCAAGGCAAGCAAAATGACAAGTATCTTTGCAACATTTGATGAGTAAAAAGCAATTTTATAAGAAAATTAGCTGCTTGTTGCTTACAAGCATGAATAAGCAAACTTATAGGTCATAGTATGCATTATCACAAGACAACTTTTTTGCTTGTTTCTGCTTGCAAGTACTGACAAGCAGAAGAGCAAGATTTAAACGGAAATTTAATGAAATTGAATTAAAATAAATCAATTAAATAAAATGAGTCTAATAAAATTTTCACAAGCGTACTCGTTACTGCTAAGCAAGTACAGTGATACAGAAAATATTGATAAAGCAAGTGGTGCACCTGATAGTCTCCTCATAGGGTTATTTAATGTGTATTATTTGTCCTCCTTGGCTTTTTTAATGAAGGCTATAATTGTATACATAAAGACGCTGAGCCAATTGTGCTTATAAGTCATAAAAACAGGCCAAAATTCTTACAAAAATAATTAAACGCTTATAGTTTTATTCAGCAATCCAAAATCTTGTAAGACGTTGAAGAAAGTCTTAGTCAACCTTCAGCTATTGGAAATTTTTGAAAATTTTATAAGGACTAAATAAAATGTGCTGGGTTGCTGCCGTTTTTGGTCCAAAATTTGCATTTTCATGTCAGAAATAGTTTTTTATGAATACACACAATAATTGTGGTGGTGATCATTCCTGGGCATGGGGGTTTGGGGGCATGCACAATAAGTGGGCAGCTTCAAAGTTCTGAGGAATTCAAAATTTTTTGTGAGTCAAATATTGGCCTAAAAATGCTGCTATGATGAAATACATCATTTTTGAACGTTTCTCGTTGAGCTATATCAATTGGCATCAAAGAATCCAAAAAGATTGAATTTTTTAAAAATGAACTGTGGGGTATTGTTGGGCTTACCTGGGCGCAGGGGGTTTGAGGTAAGCATCCCCTAGAAGGCAAGTACCCAACAAGAAATGGCAAATACCCAACAATCCCCCCAGAATTTCAGTTTTTGGAATTTTTTTTGCTTTTCCCAAGTTTTTTTCTGCCAATCAATAAAGCTCAAGAAGAACCATTCAAAAATGGTGTTTTCTCGCCATAGCACCATTTTTGAGGCCAATATTTGAGTCTAAAAAAATTTTGCACCCTCCCCCAGACCTTTGGAGCCGTCCACTTATGTTGTTGATTATTTCCATTTTCTTGTTATGCATTTGGCCATCTGGGGATGCTCACCCTACACCCCGCGCACATGTGGTATGCACCTCCAGAAAGCAAAATGCCTAACATGAAAATAAAAATACTCAGCAATACCACCAAAATTTCAATTTTTGCATTTTTTGCTTTTTCCATGATTTTCTTCATGCCAATGGTTGACAAGGAATGTTCAAAATGGCGTTTACTCTGCCATAGTACCGTTTTTAAAGTCAATATTTGACTTTAAAAAATTTTGCACCCCTACAACTTTGAAGCCGCCTACCTACAGTTGTGCTGATGCTGCTTTTGGTCATATGTCTGAAATGAATAAATTCAGCCTATGGTTTTGATTTCCAAAAAAACAAAATATAAATGCAGATATATTGTAGGTATATATTACAATGAAATTCAAAGAGAATTTGACATATAAGCCCAAATTGCTTTTTGTCCACCTATGTATATAGCTGCCCCAATGTTTATCTTGAAGCTGTGAGGGACATACCTACATACATAAACAAGATTCAAACTTTAGTTGCTTATAAATATGCACAACCAAGTTGATGTTGTCAAATTTTATGCAATTTTTAAAAGAATCTTATACTTGCTTATAAGCACTTCTCTTTGCTATTAAACCCGTGAAGATTGACTTTCAAGTTCATATTAAGTAAATTCAAAATATCACAATTATCAAGCAGCGCACACATGCCTGACTTGGAGCATCTTGCACAATAATGCAGATGCAGATGTGTATTTGGTGGTTGCGCTCAGTGCACTGTAACAAAGACCAGCTGCCAAAACTTTTTTGATCAGCATTGCATGTACTTCTAAGCACATGCAAGAATATGCATATAAGATGCTTGCACGTTTTTATAAGCAGTCAGCTGGGATCTTGTAGAACTGCTTGTAGGGCAAGCACTTACAAAGCAAAATTATAAGTATGCTTGCAAGATAGAAATTCTTGTGAGATTCAGGATAAGCAAGGTCTTACAAGCATTTCAATATGATTCAAAATTTCTTGTAAGTTTGCTTGTAAGAATTAAGTTTTCCTGTAAGTTGGCAAGTAAGCACATGACAAGCAAAAGGTACAGCACTTGCAAGAAAAGTAACAAGCATTTCTGTACGATCTTATTCATAAGCATTGCAAGCACACATAACGTGGGATCTCTAAAATCTCTGTCCTGTAAAAAAAGCACAATTAGAGTTTTGATTCAGTTTATCACTCAACAATGTGAAATATTACTCTAAAACTTGCCATATAGCAGAATATTTTCAAGAACTTTTGAATAAATTAAAAACACTATACATACCTATTACAAATTATTCTACATTTGCTCTTACAAATTCATTTATGTACATGTGTATCAATCATACATTATGATGACCACTTGTGAGCATAGGTGGGCAGCACTGAAATTCTGGGGGAGGGAGTGAAAAAATTTCTGGGGGTGAAAAAATTTTAAAGGTCAAAAAATATTCTTAAAAGTGGTCGTATGCCAAAAAACACCATTTTTCGACGTTTCTCATCAAGCTCTATCCAATGGCATTAAAAATTGCTAAAAAAGCAAAAGAAAAATTTTTATGAAGAGTGGGGTATTTTGATTTCTGGGGGGGTATTTCAACTTATGGGGGAAGGGTGCATACCCCCCAAAATCCCACTCCCCATGCCCATGTGTGCATGTGAGCATCCAGCTTCTGGAGAGTCTAGAAAAATGGTAAATTTTGCATGGAAATTCTGACAAAATAAAGGACTACTTATAGAATCAGAGACCAATAGTAAAAAAAATAGTGAATGAGTGATGTATCTATGTTTCCAATAATTTCTTTCACATAAGTTTGAGCATAAATTTTAAATTTTATGAACTTTTTTTGGAAGGAAGCCAACAGATTATGATGAATGTATATATATATATATATATATATATATATATATATATATATATATATATATATATATATATATATCCGAGTGATGCTATACTCACAATCTGTCAGCTTATTATTGAAAATAGTTTTTAAAATTTATATCCAAACTTGTGTAAAACAGACTATGGATGTTAGCCATAATGGGACTCATTTTGAATTCATTTCTGTGCAGGGCACAGATGACCATGAGAAAAATGTGAACTATCTAACTATTCAACTTATTAACAATTCTTTTTTTGAGCCAAAAATCCAATACTTTCATATACTTGTGATAAAATGCAAGCGTTTTTATGTTTTAGAAAATATAAAACAACAAAATTATAGGAAAAAGAGAATTGATCAAAAATTTAAGAAAGCTTAGCAATATCAATCATGAACAGAGAAAAGTTATAGATTCATGATGACCGGATTTTCCATAACAATTTTTTTTAATTTATGCCACATTGTTATGTATCCACTGCCTGAAAAACAAATTCTAAATGAGTCACGCAGTGGCAATACCCACAGTAATTTGCCCACTTGCTATACCTTACTATTTCAGACAGAGGCCTAGACAGGATTTAAGTTTGAAGAAGGCATATACAAATTTTCTTTAACCTTTTTCGAGTATTCAGGCCTGTTTTATTGCACATTATCATGCCCAAAACATCTGTCTTGATCCACATCATTGCACACCTTAATGCAATCAGAAATTTTCTTTCAAATTCTGCTGCAAGGCTCTTTCAAATTGCTAAGCTAGCAATGAGCCATAAAGCAAACAAAATAATAAAATTTGCACTACTAGGCTTCAGATTTTTGAGAAAGGACAATAAAGTGATCAAAGCCACCAGAAATTCCCAATTATTTCAGATTTGATTCATAGGTAACACAGAAATTTGCAGATCATAAAACTAGGAAATGCATTCAAACATCTTTAATTTGCCTAAAAGCACTTCATTAGACAATTATATTATGGCGATGCACACACAAATTTGAGCTTTCAACACCAAAAAATACATAAAAATTTAATTTGCATATAGGAAAGAATTCAGTGACTTTCTCACCATGAATGCTCAATAGAATAAATTATAAATTTAGTTTCTTGACTTTAGAAAATGCTTGAAAATTTAGAATTTTGGAAATGATACATCAAAAAGTGCTTAAAAATCATTTATTCAGAATTATTTCAAAAGTAAAATACAATGTCAATCAGCAATACTAGTAAAAACAAAAGAAAGGCATTTTAAAGCACATCAATCTGTACAAAGCGACAAAAAATTTTTGCATTTTTGTCTTACATTTTATAAGAAAATCTTGATTTGTTTTTGAAGGGCTGTTTTCCACCCCTCTCTATGACTCTGACTGCATATAGGAAAGATAAGTCATTGATTCTATAAAAACGCAAATTGAAAAACTTTCTCCAAAAGTGTTTGACAGTGGCCAGCAACTGTGAAAAAGACATAGCTTCAACACTATTTTAGAGGATCATTTCGGCTTTGACAAAGCATAATGTTAAATCACTTTGACAGACTGACCCCCAAGATTGTCATACAGTGCATCTATGGTCAGCAAACACCCCTTGCAATAATCCGGTGGACCCTATCCCCAAAAATTAATAGACTTAACATTTAATAAATGATAAAGAAATTAACCTGTAAATAGTATCAATAACTGAATACCTCTAGCATACTGATGGCTTTACAGGGAACCGACAGAGGAGTTGTAACTCGCCACCCCCTTCCCCCGTGTGTAGAAAAGAATTCAGTGACTTTCCTACTACAAATGCTTCAATGGAATAAATATAAATTTAGTTCCTTGACTTTAGAAAATGCTTCAAAATTTGGAATTTCCAAAATTTGACATCAAAAAAGGCATAAGAATTATTTATTCAGAATTATTTCATAAGTAAAATTCGATATCAATCAGCAATGCTGGTGGAAACAAAAGAAAGGCATTATAAAGCACATCGATCACTGCAAAGCGCCAAAATTTTTTTGCTTTTTTGTCTTACATTCTATTGAGAAAATTTTGATTTGTTTTAAGAGGAGCAGGTACCCACTGTGCCAGCCCCTAAATTTCAAAATTTTTTTCACAAGTATTCTAAAAGTGGCCAGTAACTGTGAAAAAACATAGCTTTAACACTATTTTAGAGGAATATTGTGGCTTAGACAAAGCATAACATTAAACCACTCCGACACACTATCTCAATAAGATTGGTCATACAGTGCATCTATTGTCTGCAGTCTGCACACAGCCCCCACAATAATCTGGCTGACCCTCTCCCCAAAAATCAATTGACTTAAGATTTATCGGAACAAACTAATTTCAAAATAAAATATCTCACAAAACACAAATGCATAATTTATAGTTTTTACCCAATGCTGCTTCCATATTTCAAGCCACTAAAAATTTCCTTCTTGAGAAAGTTATCCACCCGCCTTATCTCTTAATATTAGTGTATTGAATTGCTGACCTGACTACACTTCATAAACTTTATGTTGAAAATATGACATCCTCTTGCTTCCACATTTTGCTAGTAGTACAAGACCTGTGACACTTTGCTTTATGCACCTAATTAACTCCTAACCTATAGATACAAGTAGTACCCACTGGCATGTTATGGGTTGCCAGTCACCACCCACGCATTTGCACTTAAGTGCAATTTGCGTGGGCGGCAAACCTAGACTGTTACATATGTGCTAATACTATATGATTGGTGGTAGTGTAAACAATGTGCAGTCATTCAACAGGTCACCTATTGGTCATATAACTGGTCATTTAATGGTCAATCAAAGAAAAACAGATGACATTGAAATCAATTTTGAGGGAGCAAGGTACCTATGAGTGTAAAGTGGAGGAATGTGATCTAGAATTATCTGAATACCTATGGAGGTGCGGTCATCCAACAGGTCACTCTTGGTTATATCTCTAGTGAATTTACATGTACTTTAAAATAAACTTATGTACCTCATCAACTTGCTGTTGCAAATATCAGCTTGTTGGTAATTAAACAAATTCTTATTTTGCATTTATAATTTTTAACATAAAAGTCAATGTAGGATCCTGATTAAATACTTATACATCTGAAATAAGAATACATTAAATTGTCATAACAATTTTTTGTAGGTGAATCCATTGTATTCTGAATAAATTCATCATCTTCAGACAAATATTTACAAAATATTCAACAAGTAGTGCACAATCATTGTAAGAATTTAAATAAGTAGGTATACATTCAGCAAATAGAGTCAATATTTCTATTTATCTATGCATTTACTGTAATTGAGTGTGTGGAGAATTTATATATGCAAACCTAATAATGTATATCCGAAACCGTGCCAGCTAAAAGTAAAATGCAATGCAAAATGTGAAGCACTTGTAGAACTGCATTATAAGCAAAGACCAGCTTACCTACCCTAGCAGCGTACAACAGTTTTTGTACATATTTTAACATAAAATAGCAGGGAAAAGCTCTATCTATTAACAAGAAACTGGTTTTTGAGGAAATCATGTGTTAGAAATCGAATTTGGGAATCATAGCAAATGCTACTGTGAAATGCAAATAAAATTATAATAAGTATGTCGCATTTTTCTTAGAGGATGATCAACAAAGCCTTTCAAGAATACAGTATATTCTTTGGTAAAATTCCCAATCACCTTCTAAGCGTTTCAATAACAAAATTTGAGGAAGACAAATTTTTACTAATAAATTTCTCATTGGAAGATATAGTATGCTTCTTTTTCAGCAGGGGGTCGCCAATTTGATAAAAATAAACAAAATACAGATTAAGGCAATTATATACAAAGAAATTGTGAATGTTACACTGGAAAAGTAGTAAATAGGGCCTAATTTTTATTCAAAATAATGCATGTTCACTAAGTTATCAAGAGGCCTAGATTCCAGCATTTTATTGCCCATCATTACAATACTGATACTGTGTAAGCATACAAGGGCAGCAATCAAATTCTGGGGTTCTGCTCAGGGCATAAGAAAATACAAAAAATAACATACCGCACAGTGCACTGCCCAACTACCAAGTGTGTGCAAGTGTAGTGCACTGTGCAACACAGTGCGCTTTAATAATCACACATTGTGGCATATTAGTGCACAAAGTGGATGCAAAGAAGATATATTCAATGGAGCTGTTCCGGGACCTAGAAACAATCATTACTTCAAGAACAGCTCAATCAAAATTGATAACCAACTGCTAAACATGGCTACCCAGTTCAAATATCTCGGATCACAACTTTTCCTGGGACTGCACTGCAACACACTCCACGATTCAAGGTTGAGAATCAATGCAGCCTGGATTGAAGTGGCACCAAGTCAGTGGAGTTCTATGCGATTGCAAAATCCTGACATATTTAAAAGCAAAAGTATACAAAATGGTAGTCAGACCAGTTGCACTGTATGGATCTGAATGCTGGCCAGTGGTAACAAAGCACGAGCAAACCCTGCATGCAATGGAGATGAAAATGCTCAGGAGGTCGCTCGGTTTCACCAGACTGGACCATGTTACAAATGTAGATGTCCGATCAATCATCGGAGTGGCCCCAATACCAGAGAAGATGAGAGAAGCACGGCTTTGATGGTATGGCCACATACTACGCAGCGATGATCAGTCAATTGCAAAGACGGTGTTGCATCTAAGCCCTGTTGGCAGACAACCACGTGGATGGCCGGAGAAACAATGGCTTGACCGTCTAAATGAGGATATGCGGAATGTAAATGCCACCCAATGAGACGCTACTGACTGTACAAGATGGAGATCAAAATGCAACCAAGCGGACCCTGCCCCATGGCAGGACAAATGCTAAGAAGAAGAAGAATAAGAAGTTATCTTTTTTGTGTGTGAATAATCTTAAGTTTCATTATCATGACATTGTCAGTTTCTCTACCTAGGTTTTTTGCTTTTAAGCTATGTAATGGAATGTTACACAGTAAAATGAATGGTACATACGATTGTGCAATCAGCCAAACATTTCATAGATGCAGGTATAACACCTTTTGATAATTCATCCTGTTAATCAAATATCTTTAGCTATCAATATCTTTTTAGCATATTGTTGTAGTCTTGGACTGACATTGTTTCTGGGCTGTTTGGAATTTCACTAGTATCTTTATAATCTTCTTGCCTTTCTTGTAATTCATCAGACTGGATATCAGCATTTTTAATAATAAGTTTATTGAATGGATGCTTTTGAGAATTCCATGCCATCTTTGTTGCTTCAGTACCCTCAAAAGTTAAGCTTTGATTTAAAACAGTCTGCAATTGCAGACATTTTGTATCTAGATCACTTTCTTCCAATGCTTTTTGCAGGAAAACATGTTTGTCATAATTTTTGTGGAGCTTTGACAAAAAAGCGTTGAAAAAGGGTGGGCTGCTCAGTTTTTCAGCAGCGTCTGGAATGAATGCCATATCTCGTACAGCATTTTTCATCATTGCACGCCAGAATTCGTTCTTCCAACACTTTTGGTATCAGGCTCATAATCACTCATCCAAGATATTGTCCAATGTTTCTTTGTCATGAGAACCCTCTTGACCTTCCTCTTTCTTCTCTACTTCTTGTTTTTTCCGGTTTGCCTTCTTCCTCACTTTCTTCCTCTGAAGTAACGGTTTTGTCATCTTCTGTATCACTGTTTGCTATATCCACTGAGGGATGTGATAGCTGATGATGCCTCTTTAATTTAAATTATTTGACAATGTATGTTGCACAATGTGCATAGAACAACCATGTCTAACTGGGGCAAAGACACTAAATGACAGCCATGTTTAGATACAATGTCTTTATAAATACATGTAGTACATGTATTGCACAGTGTGTAGCACATGTGCACACTGTGAGGTAATCTTTGATCTACAAATTGCTAGGGCCTAATATTTGCATAGGTCACTATATTGATGACAGAAATTATATACACAATTACGCTTTGTGTCATTATACTTATGTTTTGACTATATTTTGTTCAATTTGTTGTTTTGTGTACCCACTGACATCTGTAATAAGGGGACAATGCTAAATAGCTTGACCGGTCTTGAGGTAAGCCAGTGCAAGAGGCGATATGTTTTAGGGATGCGACAGGTACCCGAACCTGAACCTGAATACTCGGGTACCCAAACAAAATTCAGGACAAGAATTTGAAACCAAACCCAATAAACTGAACTTGACTACCCAAACCCAAATGTTCATGGATTTTATTTAGGTTTATTTGGGTATTTTTCAGCTCTGAAATCCCACAATTGTATGTCAAAGATCCGAAAATTTTTAGCTTTTTGCGCCATTTTCAGTTTGCTCAACCCTAAAATGCTGAATTCCATGTAGTTTTCAAGTGCACATCAATGGCTGTGTAATTAAGTGGTATATTTCAATCAAATCATGTGAATTTTTAATCTTTTTATTTCACAAATTGACTGCCAAATGATATCATATAAAATGCTAAACACTGCTTCTTTGGTCGTAATTAAACTTGGGTTCTATTGAATTAAGCTTCACGAATGTCAAGTGTTCATAAAATCCTGTGAGGTCTGAATTTAGTGGCATCCAGCATTAATGATAGCCATGAAGCTAAGGACAATCAGAGCGCAAGATGAGCGGATTGTTCAGCACACAAACATAAAGAATATCTACATTACTTATTTATTGATTGAATATGTACTATATTAGCCGAACTAAACTCCTATGGACAACCCTTATGATTATACATCTAATGGCTTAAAATTTTGGTTGAGGACCCCCTGCCATTCTTAAGGGCGGGGTGAGGGGTTGAAAGCTTCCGATTTTTAGAGGAATACAAACAACCCACTTTGAAAGGGGTGATGCATCCCTATGTTGAATATATAATGCTCCTCTTTTTTTAGGGCAAGCAATGACTAATTCACATCCTAGTGCTTCTTTCAACGATGGCTTGGTTAGCTCAACGCCTTTGACAAGTAAGATATATTTCAGCAGTACCAATTAGGATTTACAACAGAAAATTTTAACAACTATCCAGTTTACCAATTATTAATAGTCAATCGTCTCGCTTAATTATTTATGGTAATAGTGTGACAAAAGCTACTGTCACACACAAAAAATTAATTATTTGTTAACAAGATGCAAAAATTAAATAATAGAAGATCAACTGTTGCTTCTACAATACCTTTTAGATATGTGAATTTATATTTATTTAAAATTAGAAAAATTCCTGGCAGCATCTATAATAATTGATAATGAAGAATTTTGGCAAGATGGTTTAATCAAAGTACAAAATTACCAGCTCTATTATCCGATTCTATTAACATGACACAAAGATCATCCACAGACCATTGCTGGATATTTCAAT
>JAVLUZ010000275.1:1950803-2013976 GCA_036768485.1 Mermis nigrescens
TGACAAGAGTGTATTGCTTGACATGAAAAATAGAAATTCATTCTTAAAAAATTATCGGCCATGGCTGGTTACTTACCATTGCCACACACATGCACGCACATATCTTCTTTGCATGTTATAATTTGTAATATACACAATTTCATGCAACAATGTACAAAATTTATTTATTTAATGCTTAAATTTAATTGATTAGGTGCTTAATTAAATGTAATTATTTTTTAATTAATTATTTATATATTTGACTAAACATTTGTATACTTGAATGGATACACTTTGAAAGCATTTCTGTTTTTGCTTAAAAGCGTACATAATTTTCTTCTCTGGTGGGTCTTCCGAGACGGTGGGTCTAGCGGGACGGTCGCAAAACGGTGGGTCTAGCGGGACACCTTATTATGCACGTGGTGTGTCTAGCAAGACTTCCGGTGGGTCTAGCAGGACGAAAAAGTGGGTCCAGTGGTGGGTCTAGCGGGACGGTGGGTCAAGCAGGACGGTGGGTCTAGTGGGACGGGACCCAGATAAACGGGACTGTTGGAGAATCGTGTATTCGCGTGTCTAAAAATAAAATTTTATTTAATTGGTCGGAGAATCGGGAATTTTGGAACCTATGAATAAGCTGTTTTATTGTTTGTCAGAGTTTCGAGACGGTTAGAGAATCGGGACAGTCGGAGAATCGGAACTATGGGATAAACGAGACAGACCCAACGTAGAAACCTCATATGTATTTTCAAGACCAATCGGCCTTTTTAACCTTTTTGGCACCATGAAAAAAATCAAATTCAGTCAGCGTGGCGTTGCAGAGTCGCACGTTATTTTAGCTATCCAATTTTTTCCGATCAAAAGGGCGTTTGTCCTTCTGGCAGATTCAAACTTATGAACGTAATTCGGCTTAAATTTAAGAAAATTTTCGAGCCTCCGCAATGGAATTTTTGAAAAAAAATTGTGATCAATCGAAAAAAATTTTGCCATACAATTGTATTCTAAATAAAAGTAGAGAATGAAAAAAATTGGAAAAAACTGTATTTTGCACTCTTTAGTCGAGGTTTTAAATGTATTTTTTCACTGTTTTTGGAAAATTCTGGTTGCGTTAACGACCATCTTATTACGAAACTCCTAGTTTGTTATTCATTCCATGTAATAATTGTTCCATCGCCACTCTTTGACACATGTAATTTTGACTAAATAATTCCTTACTATTTGTGCGTTTTATGTTTTGTGTTTTAAGTAGGAGCATCTGTTGTGTACATGTTTTTGCCCACTTCTGCAAATTTGATATACAATATATCACTTGCAGAACGTTTAGTTTATTCGCATAAGTACTTAATCTGCAATTGCTGAATATTATATCACAAAGCAGAGAAGTTTCATTGTGTACATAATGCTATAACGCTAGAACAATCGGTTAACTGTGCAACCATGCTCGCTTTAACATGTGAAGATAGACTATACCATTGTGGGCGTGATTATTACGATTGCTCATTTATTGACGCGTTTTTCTATTGGCCGACTAAAAAATTTGAATACTACATCTCACCATTTTTTGCTATCACCCGACGATTTTTCGTTTCTATCAGTCATTCGCTCCGCTCCGATCGTTTATTATTATTATTCGACTTTGGCGATCAATTCGATTAATTGGGCTTTTGTTGGATTTTCTACGCGTCGTGCCAATTCGATTAATTGGGTTCGTTAGAGTTTCTACGCGTCGTCGTGCTACTCGTAATTCGATTATCGGGCTCTCGTCGGAGTTTCTGCGCGTCGTGCCGCCCTATTCCCGCTCGACATATTGATAGGTGCGTATGTTATTTATGACTGCCCTCATTAAAAAGACTTTTCTCAATTAAAGCTAAATTGTTACATAATTCGTTGTCTCATTTTCTTAGCCTGTAAAATTCTCAATTACAACGAAGTGCTGCCCAATTTTTCCTAGGATCTAAAACATATAATTCAGCCCCAAATCGCTACCTAAATTGCTGCCCAAATTCCCATAGCCTTTAGGTACATAATTATCAGTGGACAACTCCCCAAGGCTAATCTATATCACTGATCCCAATAGCCTTTAGGTACATAGTTGCAAGTAATTTCTCACAACTCCCTAAGGTTAATTAATTCCTGATTGCCATGGAACTCGAAGCTATTCAGCCTAACATGCAGGCAATTTATCACACAACGTGTTGGTCCTCAAGTTAACCCAAAAAGTTAACGTTACACATCCACGTAACCGGGTCGGTGTGGAAGCTAGTTTATTCAAGTACAATGTATGATAAATATTTAAAAAATCGGCTAGGGGTGTGTGGCTATCATGTTCTATATCCACTTTAGGGGTCAAAATTTAGAAAGCGCATATTCCAAACTTGGGTAAATTCTTATATTTTCAATTGGGCTGATTAGGTTTTTGGCAGTTTATACCTGAAAATTTTAAATTAGTCATCCTTTGTTATTATAATTCAATGAATTTTGACATTAGTTTATAATTAGTACATTTTTAATAGGTGTAGTGGCCAGCAGTGTTATGCAAATCATTATCACGTTATTAGTATAAGTAGTAAATACGTGAATGTGATAAATATAACTACGTGGTTCTTTTTCACAATTTTGTTGTCGACTATTAAACATGCAAATTTTTATGGTGTGTATTTGATAAAACGTTCATTTTGAGATTTCTAAGTGTATATATGTATATAACGTATGTCACACTTCCAGATGGTATCGGTCTCTTGGCTATGTAAATATCTATATTTCGTAAAAGGTTCATTTTCAGATTTCTAGATTTATACGTAGCATAAAGGAAGCGTCAGTTTTCTATATACATATATATATATATATATATATATATATATATATATATATATATATATATATATATATATATATATATATATATATATATATATATATATATATATATATATATATATATATATATATATATATATGTATATATATATATATATATTTGACATTCGGTTAGGTCCTATGTTTGACTGTGTCACTTTTATTTCGTTTATTTTGTTAATAAGTCGTTGGGGTTTGATCGTATTTAAATGATTTTTTGTGTATAAATTCTGCTCACCAGACCATATTGCCATTTTTTTGTTCTTGTCTAAAATTAAGAAATTTCATAGTTTTCATTTGGTCGTTAAGGTTTTTGAAACCAGATTAGGTCGTACAACCTTAAAAAATATAGTAGTGGGAAGAGCAAAGCTTTGTTCAAAAATTCATATAGAACGTTAAAAATTATATAACATCGTAGAATTTGAGTTTTCTATTCTTTCTTTTCAATGCTTTATCTAACAAGTTAAAGTGAGGATTTTATTGAGGTTTCTAAAAATCCCTTTTTTTAATAATTCAAATTTTGTTATTTATTTCGAGTTTTACAGCGATGAGTGGTATTTTTTATCTTATTTTCGTATTCTTCTTATTGAAAACTATATTTCTGACGTTTAATTATTTATTTTCGGCTTATTAGTAATACACAATTTGCATATGCAAGTTTTACGAAGAATTACATTTTCCTTATGTATAAGACGGTTTAATGTGTTGAATTTTATAAGACGGTTTAATGTGTTGAATTTTATATGGTTTGATAGAACGTTGAAAATTTTATAATGTCGTAGAATGTGAGTTTTTAAATCTTTCTTTTCAATGATTTATCTAACAAATTAAAAACGGAGAATTACGAATTATTTCAGCGTAGCATTACGGATAGAGGCTAATTTAAGCAATTGTTTGCTTGATCGATTTTTTCGCATACGTTCGTGCGTATTATTAGGCATTGTCCAATTCTGCAATGTCCATTGTGTTGTAATTTGTCTGCGATGTATGTAGGACAATACGTTCGATCTCAGTGAGTGGAATCAAAATGGGTCTCTGAGATTTTCTAACTTGTTTGTGGACCTACCGCTGCACTGCCAAATATTCCACCTTAATCTTTCGTAAAGATCAAAAATTCATCAAAGTGGAATCCAAATGGGCTTTTGAGACTTTTAAGTTGTTTTTTTCGATCTACTGCGGGTCTGCTGAACTTCCCACCTGACCGACTCGCCTTATTTTTTTTCGTAAAAATGCAGAATTGATCAGTGAATGGAATCTAAATGGGTATGTGAGATTTTTAAATTGTTTATGGACCTACTGTTGCACTGCCGACGATCCCACCTGGCTGACTCGCCTTACTTTTTTTGTAAAAATGAAAAATTCATCAGTGAGTGAAATTAAAAGGGTCTATGAGAATTTATAATTGTGTTTTTGAACAACCGCTGCGCTAACGACCATCCCACCTGCTCGACTCTTCATATTTATTTGTAAAGATGAAACTTTGATCAACGAGTGGAATCCAAATGGGCCTATGAGATTATTGAATTGTTTATAGACCTACCGTTGTACTACCGATTATCCCACCTGGCCGACTGGCCCTGATTTTCGTAAATGTGAAAAATCAATTAGTATTTGTATTTCCAAAATTTTTGAGGGACTTGTTCTCCGAGTCCTTCCACAGCTAGGTGCCTGTGGAGACGGACATTGTAAGCGGACTGTCACGTTGGACCGGACGGCTAGTTTTCTAATAGAAAATGCAATTTTTGGCACTTTTTGGGATCTGGCGACATCCAGAGGGGGTCAGAATTTTTGGAAGTCAACTCATGTATTTGCGTAACTAGTAGAATGAATTGGTTTTTTGTAGATTTATTTTATTTTTTTAAGTATTCAACGTTTTTAGGTCACTTCGCCGATCGCCCCGCTGCGAAGCCTGGATAGTTGGGAAATATCGTCATGGAAGTTTGGTGCATCGCAGAATTTTGCGAATTTTTTGAGGAAACGAACGGTTCATAAATCCTCTGACCAACGAATGAATGAAAGGATTCTTCGCATTGAGCAAAATATGACCCGTTACTTTAAAATAAGAAGTACCGCAATAAAAGTTATGTTTTCGTACGTAAATAGTATTCGGAATATCGTGGAACGTATTGATAATCTTTGTGATGCATTTGATGTTAACGAGAAAGTTTATTCCACGTTCTTGTATGAATGTTATTCTAAGAATGCTTATCATACAGCTTTTTCCGAACCATTTGGTTTCGATTATTCGAATAAATTTTATACCGATGTTTTTTCTGGAGAATTGTATTGTAATGGTATAATCGTCTCTTCTAGTAACAATGATTTAGTTAGCGTTGATAGTTCTTTTTTTCGCGCCGGTTTAGATAATAATTGTAATCGTTTAAAAGCGGATATTACTTCGTTACCTAGTATTTTACCTAGTACAAATTATAGTGGGGACAATAATTATAGTTTTAAACCTAGTACAAATATTAGTTCGAAACCTAGTACAAGTGATAGTTTGGAACCTAATGCAAGTGATAGTTTGGATATTGCTTGTAGTTTAGGTGATTCTAGTTTTTTTCGCCTGCTATTATTTTGGCCATAATTCGCTGGCCTGATTTGGACGTGTAGTGTTCTTTGCGCCGTTCTATATGTAACGCAAGGATAACGCTAGTTTAGAAGTGTATCTATTACTTACGTGAAGTCCTCTTAAACATCTTCAATATATAATTTATTAAACAAATAGTAATCGAATATAATAAAGCCCGAACACAAATTAAGTGCAAAAGAACCAAAAAAACTGAACTCATAACGTAAATGCATTCAGTATTTATACAATACTTTAATGCCTAAAAATACACTACTTACGCAAATGGTTCGTTAAAAATAAGTTGGAAAAACTTCGAGCAATAAATTATAACGATACAAAACATATGTGAGCAAGTGTTAAGAAAATAGGGAAGGGCAAATCTGAACATAGGCAAATTAACACTTGCGCGGCTTTTATCAACCAAGTAAGGTAAATTAGGAAAAGTGATTAACGCAAAAGTAGTTATGATAAATCAAAGATGAGATTTAGTCGATTTGCACGTGGACTTTGGATTTCTTAATTCTTGAGTTTGAAATTGAGTGTTAAAGTCACGTAGGCTACTTTGTATGCATTTTTGAATATTCGTATTGATTTTCAATGTCACATATAGTAAACATTGCACGTACATCAGCCCATTTGAAGGACCTCGGGGTAGCATCTCCGCCATTGAAAACCACCCAACGCAACATATACATAAGTATCAATCAGTGAAATGACACAAACAATCTCGTAAACCGAGATAGTCAAAAGTTGGGCACTAGTGGAAAAATGCTCGAAGAGCACTAAAAGTTATATGTTTGCGTTTGTTGGAAGAGTCAAAAGTGGAATACAAGCAGTATTTAGTAACATTAACGCGACAAACAATATCAAAATTCACCAATAAAAATGTACACAATCAACCCAAAATCAAACATATCTCCGCCTTTTTTCATGATGTGATATAAGCTGCTTAGCTCTTTAGCGACTTAAAGTAAATAAAAACCTTTTTGGAGCCAAAATGAGCTGAAAAACTGGTATAGGCGCTAAAATAGAGTTTAAAAAGTACTTTATCACGCACTTTCTCGTCATTTAAGGCACTGGAAAAAAATCTTCATTTTTCATCGATTTTGGGCCTTTATTTTGCCTCATTTTCTGTAAAAAAATGTCCGATTTTTTCATTGGTCCCCAAAATCCTTATCTGAGGATATAACTCTAAAGGTTAGGGTGGTTGTACAGTAAATATTAAGCGAAAACAAAAAGGTTTTTTAAGGTGTGGACTATATTTGTATATGTTTGGACCGTATTTGACTAAAGACAGCTTTCTGTTGTAAAAATGCCCAAATCCATCTAGGTTATTCTTGACTATACATTCTCGATTTTATCTCTTATTCGTTAGCCTGACAAAAAGTTTTTGTTGGGTCAAAAAGTTTACAACGTCATGTGTATTGATGATTCATATAGGAAAAACGAATGACAGAGATTTGAATGAATATTTAGTTTGTGTAATGCTTTGGTTCGAATGACTATTCAAGATTTGCTCAGAGGACCATTCTGAAAAGAGCCTCGTGTCCATATCATTTGGGCATACTTTTCTGAAATAATTTCATTTTAAATCAGTTGTAAATAGTAATTTTTAAACAACAGTAAGTGCTTTTTGCATCTAAATGGGTGCTGTTCTTTACAGGATTTATGCAGAAAATGACATTTTTCAAGAAACAAGAATAGACTCCCATACTCTATGTGCCTAATTGTGTATGTAACTTTAATTGGTATCTCATCGTTCCTAAATTGTTTTATCATGTCTGTTTGAGAAGAATTTATAGAATTATCTTTTTCAGGATTGTGCCCATCTATGGTCGGGATCCTGAGAATTCGGCAAATCCTCCTTCCAAAAAAATCGATAGAACCCTCCAAAAATGAATTTTGCTGCTATTTTGTGGTTTCCGAATGAAATTTAACCCTATGGTTAATAACTCTCAGGGGTTAAATTAACGCCCAAGGGTTAAGTATTTCATACATTCAATGTATTCACACATTCGTGTACCTATGCATGGCATTTGTAGGTATAGCCAGTTGCAATTTTGCATTGCACACAACTAATCAATATTTCAAAACATCTGAATAATCCCAGAATGCGCAAGCATACCTCGCATTTATTACTATTGGAATTTTACTTGAAACGAACGTATTGAGTTCGACCTACTTTATAAACTACATAATGTTCAGTAAGTAACCGGGGATTTTTGTAGGGAGAGGTGGTCCGTACTCTAAGTTTTCCAAAAGAGTCATAAATAAAAAACCCATGCACTCACTTGCAAACTAACGCTTCTTTGCTGTTTTATCCTGTGAATTTTTAGTCAACATGTTTAGTGGTATAGAAATTTTGCAAGAAATTTCACAAGTTCAAACAATTTTGTGCAAAAAATGTTTAAATTTCTTTAATTTTAGCTAAAACCTGGTGCGAAGCCCCGAAAAATTCGTTGAATTTCAACAGAAAGACGTTTTAAGACTCGAATTATTCGTTATTTTCTGTTACCTCTGAGCATTTAGTGTATAATACAATTTTTAGATTAGCGTGCGAAAAAATAGAAGAAAATTACAAAATATGGCTCGATCAAAAAAGTGAATAAATGTAAGAAATGCTTGTATTGGTGTTAAATATATGGAATTATGACAGTTGACGACCTGAAATTGTTGCACAATAAATATCCATTCTCTATTTCGCCACCAATGGGAGGGGCAGCCGCGACACCCAGTAGCTCCCTCTTGAATGTGCCACTGCATATATTCAAGAATGGAATCAAACTCAAAATTGAGCGTGTATAATGAAATGATAGACAGGCTCAGAATTTTTATAAAAAATAAAAATAAAAAATTGACGATTTCCTGATTTTGACAGTGTTATTAAAAACATCGAAAATTGTGAAATCTGCATTTCATTTTACATCAAATATGTTACGAATTGAATTCACTTTTCTCACAGCACAAAATTTAAACCTCCTTAGAATTCTTATACTCATACAATACCAAACCATGAAAGACCAAACAGTTTGCAGAAATAATCCTGATCTGTATCACAGTTAATTTTTACAAAATAAAATGAAAAAAGTTAACCCTTATCGATTTAACCCTTTCATTCAGAAAGCGGATATAAGTATAATATACAATTCACTTAATCCTCGAGGGTTAAATTCACACTGGAGTTAAATTAAGCGCCCAGATCTATGATTTCTCGACTTCTGTAACGATTGCAGTATTTTCCACTATACATATGTCAATTTTCAATTTTGTCTTCTTATAGATTGTTGTCTTGGAATGTGGGTTTTATTTGCTTAACAGAGGCTAGTGGCAAAGTTAATATACATATCTTTACTTGATTAGCAAGAATTTTCGGCTTTGCCCAGCAGGATCATGCTTAATACCAGCTAAGACTGTAATTAAATGATTGGTATGATTAATTATCTTTCGATATCTTCAAGGCCTATCTGTTGAAAGAAATCTGAAAATTTCACTAAAATTCTGCTTTATCGAAAACAATCCAAACTTAACATTAGGGCCTGTTAATTGAGTATATTGAAAAATCAACTCAATAATTTCTGTCACAGCCTTTTCATTTGATTCATAAAAATATAGTTATTCTATGAGGGCCGCCAACAAAGGAATTGTATATGGCATGTACTTCAACTTTTTAGCGATTTTAGAGGCCCTTAATCTTAGTATGTAGCTCTCTGCGGGCGCCCGTTTCGTCATCTAAGCACGGCTGTAATTTTGACAGTTGATCATGAAAAAAGGCGGAGATATGTTTGATTTTGGGTTGATTGTGTACATTTTTATTGGTGAATTTTGATATTGTTTGTCGCGTTAATGTTACTAAATACTGCTTGTATTCCACTTTTGACTCTTCCAACAAACGCAAACATATAACTTTTAGTGCTCTTCGAGCATTTTTCCGCTAGTGATAATATATAAGCAAATTTTGGGCAAGTTTGGCCGATTGCAGGAACAGCTTAAGAAACCGTATGAGCTAACTATTCTAGGTCCACACAAATCATTTGGAAGTAAAGAAATTATAGCTGGTATTCCAAAAACCTTACAGTCAAATGCAAAACTGCTATTACAGCTTATTAATGACGATCCTAGTATAGACATTGAACCATCGGGTGAGGTTGTGATTGATGGTCAGAAAATATATGGATCAAATATTGTTGATATGGTTCACGACTTCATGCGTGATCGTAAAACCGTACCCGCTGCAATTGGTGCGAAAGAGTTGGCTAGGGCCCTTCAACGTTCAAACGCCCCACTTGAGAGTTTAGCTAATAAGAAACGGAAGAGCGCAGTGGCATCCGAAGGCGACCTTTCCTGGGAAGAAAAAAATCTATAAATAGCAGAAATGCTAAAGCAAAAAATAATACAATCAAAAAACATGCATGTACAATTCAATCCTGAAAACAGTGGCCTTTGGCTACAATATTACACAGAACAAGCCTCACAAACAGGGTATGGCCTAGAAGGCTATATAGGCGTACCATACCAACGAGGTGACGGATTAGGGAGTTTCTTCAAATCACTATTTAGAATGGCTGTGCCTGTATTGAGGTCTATTGGCAAAAGCGCAGGGAAACACGCATTAGTGGCTGGTGCTAATATTGCATCAGATGTGGCGCAGGGAAAACCCTTATTTCAGTCTGCCAAAGAACATTCCAAGCATGAGGCGGCGCAATTCTTAGATGAGGCATCAAAGACCATGTCGTCGTGCGCCAAAAGTCTATAAATATGAATAATGATGACGCATTTACAAAACTAATTCGAAAAAATGGCTCTAATAGACGTAAAATCTATTCCAAGTACGAAATCTGAACTCGATCTTTTCACTGTCCCTCCTACCCAAGTTTCTGTTAAAAGAGGATTTTGGGATGAAGTGAAGCCTATGCACCCAATAACAAATGAAGGCCCCTAGGAATTCAGAATCCCACCCGATCCACATTATTTGCAAATGAGCAGAAGTTATATATACATGGCGCTAAAAATTAAAAAAGCAACACCTGCAGCAGGCATAGCATTACCCAATTATGCGCCAATCAACCTTATAGGCAAAAAATTTTTCAAGCAAGTCAAGTGTTTTCTAGGCGACCGATTAGTGTTAGACAGCTCCGATTTATATGCACATAGGGCATATTTTGAAACTGAATTAAATTATGGTTTTGATGCAAAATTGTCTCATCTTCAGTCTGCGCTGTATTTTCACAAAGGTGGGGCTAATGTGAATGTTGACGATAATAAAGGGTTCAAAGAACGAGCGGCGCTCTTTAAAGACTCGAGTGTTGTAGAAGTATCTACGCCTTTACACATTGACTTGTTCTCTCAAGACGGGTATTTGCTGAATTTCACAGATTTTCGCCTGGAATTACACAGAAACAGTAATAATTTTGTCATTCAGTGTTTTGAAGATTTTCCACTAGAACTCAATGTTTTAGTAATGAAATTGTTTGTTCGCAAATTAGAGGTGTTGATTAGCGCTTGAGCAAACAATGATGGCATATACTGCCAAATACCCTATAAGAAGAGTTGCCAGGACAAATATGCACATTTCAAATCCGTCCAGGGAAACGCCCAATTTCGCATTGTTTACAGGCCAGCTGTTGAGCCGTTTAGTATTTGTTTGTGTTGAGGGAAAAGCATTTCGAGGCACTTTGTCAAAATCGCCACTTAATTTTAACCCATTTAGCATTTACGATGTGCAAGTAGCGTGTGGAGGGCAAACTCATTCACTAAATGTGTCATTCAAGCAAAATAAGTTTATACAGGCATTTAATCAGATGTACGACGCGCTTGATATTAGGCATGATAATAAAGGTAATTTTATCAGCAGAGACGAATTTAAAACGAGTCATTGTTTCTTTGTGTTCGACCTGACGCCTGATGCGGATGATAGCGGGCATTGGGATCTAGTGCGCAAAGGAACAACAAGTATAAATGTCAAGTTTGCAGACGCTTTGCCCGATTCTGGAGTAGAAATTATTATATATATGCCGAATTTGATAATTTAATAATGATTGATAAAAACCGCAACACTTTTCACGATTTTAATGCTTAGCAATGAACACACTTGAAGTACTACACATTTTAGAAGCAGATCCTGCTGTGAACAAAATTTTGCTGGGCGTCTTCCCTATTGATCGCCTTCCGCCTATACCCCGCTACCCCGCTGCAGTAATAGCTAATTTGGATTTCAGCAATGAACCAGGGTCACACTGGGTGGCCATGTACTTCAATCGTAGATCGCATTGTGATTTTTTTGACAGTTATGGTCAAAAACCCCTTGTTGAGCTCAAAGAATATATTGAGAAAAATGCAACATCATACACGTACAATAATATGAGGGTTCAGGGTCTTTTCTCTACATCATGCGGCCATATGTGCATCTATTTTCTGCATTTTCGAGCAGGAGGGGTTTCGTTCGATAGAGTCGTTAAGTCTATGCACACGCCCAAAATCTATAAATACTTAGAGAAAATGTGAAAAAAACAAACATTGATCCTAAACAGTTTTACATGACGCTTCCGAGCGATTCTCAAGAATCAAATACCGCCTCTACCTTCATTACAAAGCTGCCTAGACACATAATGCTCAATGGTGATTGGGAAGTAGGGCTAGCCGAAATAATCTATGCAAACACTTGGAATAATATATCCGAAGATCAGAACATGATTCAATATTATGATTTTAAAAATAATGTCCGAATAAAAATGCTTATTCCTCGCGCCAGATATTTGAATATACACGATCTTGTGAAAACAATTACTGAGGGAATAAAAATGGTCAGCACGAATGAAAAATTTGACTATACTTAACATATAAGCTTACAATATGATGATAGTAAAAAATGCTGTCATCTAAAACTCAATGCTGATACATATTCAGAGCCTAAAATTAACCAAACATTTAATGTACATGCTAGGATTTCTAGAAGACCAACTCTCTAGCATAAATTATAAGGTAGCACAAGAATTGACAATAGCTGCCCACCATTCTCCCGATATGCAAGGCGGAATGCACAATTTTTATGTATATTTTGATATAGTCGAACCTCAAATCGTTGGTAATGTTTTTGCCCCGCTTCTGCAGGTGATAAATATTGAAGGAACCTATATGGATATAATGAACCACGCCTATATTAGTCCACACTATATACCCGTGCTCAAAAAATCATTTAATACTATTGTTATTAACGTTAAAACCGACCAAGATATGCCAGTCCCCTTCGAGTTTGGAAAAACTATCATTAAAATGCATTTCAAGCATACAAACATGACCTGGAGCTAGATATGAATCTTTATCAAGCACCCCCAAAAATGGGGCTGAGTCAGCCAAATTGTTACCACATATTAGTGCATTTGCATCTCCGGAGCAGTGTAACAAGATCTGCATGCTTTATATCATCTGTCTCACCATTCTAACAATTAGGCGAGAAATTACTATAAGTATTTAATTGAAAGAACCATTGACAGACATATACTTGTCCGTATAATGCATAAAAAAGCGCCCAATTACCGAATAAAGGTTTACTCGGACAAAATGTTGTTCTATGAAGGGCCTACTGCTCAGAAAGTCGTCAGTCTGTAAGCAGCCAATGGTCGCTATAACCTAATCACCCAAACGCCTAACTGGGTGTAAATGTTCGAATGCATTGTTGCATCACATCTAATTTTGGTGTCACAACACGCATAACACAACACTAATAGAATGCGTTTAAGCAAGGACCGGGAATTCAAAGGACCAGGAAGTGACGAAGGACCGGGAAGTCAAACCTATATATATATACACTCCTTTTGTGCTTAGACCCACTTTAATCCCTAGCTCAGCTAATCTTAGTTTACAAACTTATTTTATATTTAGACTTACTTGCATAATTTGCCAGGTGAACATAACGGGCCAGGAAGCCATACACTGCTTGATAAATTTCTATAATGCTTACCTAAGCTTAGTTAACACTCACATCCAGTCCTTGGGCCTAGTTTTGTCTTACTTTGGCACATTTAAGGCAATTTTTAGACTGAGTAGCAGTGGATACACACAGGGGAAAATGCTTAACGTATTGAGGGGCTACCCCTCCCCTCCCAACAGGGCACAGGTGCGCCAGTATGGGTGTGTATGTCAGACAATTTACTTAGGGTCGCTCACAATTAATTTACACTTCGTTTAGCTCAGTCTTGGTTTACCCACAGGCTTAGCTTAGCTTGCTTAGGCTTAATTTACCCCTTCCACTCCTCAACTATGTCCTCATGTGTTACAGTGTTAGTCTATGCTTAACCATTGTATATCACTCGCAATTAGTTTACACTTAGTTCAGGTTTAATCCTATTTTACCCATTCCACTCTTCAACTATGTCCTCATATGTTATGGCATCAGTCTATGCTTAACCATTGCCTATCTTAAACCATTGTCTATCCTTAACCATTGCTCCCTGACCCTTATCCCAGGCAGCAAGGCTCCACCCCCTCGCCTATGCTTAACCATTGTATATGTTATTGCATTAGCCTATGTTATAACATAGGCTATTTTAAAGAATTGCCTATGCTTAACCATTGCCTATCTTATAGCGTTGCACTCTAGGGGGCCACGTATAACTACTTATTCTGTTCAATTTGTTTGACTTTTTAATTTTTTTCTAATTTTTTGTTTTATGCTCTAGAAAAGGTAAAGAATCGTCTAGAAACGCTACAAAATTATGTTTTTTGACGCATGCCTACCACACCTGGGCTTGGGGGGTTTTGGGGGGGTATGCACCCCCCAGAAACCAAAATACCCCCCCCCCTCCAGAAGTCAAAATACCCCCCCCCCCCAGAATTCAATTTTTGAAAATTTTTTTCGTTTTTTTCGCAATTTTTTGATGCCAATGGATAGTGCTTGATGAGAAACGTCGAAAAATGGTGTTTTTATTGCCATACCACCATTTTTAAGGCCATTTTCGACCTTCAAAAAATCTTGCACCCCCAGAATTTTCTTGCTGCCCACGTATGATGCCTACCATTTTTGGGCCGAAAATGGACTTCCTAGAATTCCTATGCTGTGCATGTATGGTTGCCGAACCCTAATGTATAGATTTTCAAAGCCAGACAGGTACTCAGCATAGGTGGGCGGCACCAAAGTTCTGGAAGGGAAAAAGATTTTTTTAAAAGTCAAAAAATGGCCTTAACAATGGTGGTATGGCTAAAAACACCATTTTTTAACGTTCCCTATTGATAAGTATCAATTTACTTGGCGTAGATTGAGAGAAAAAAGCAAAAAATTTAAAAGTTGAATTTATGGGAGGGGTATTTCGATTTTGGGGGTGCATACCCCTAAATCCCTCCCTTCTCTTAAAGCGCAGGTATGGTGCTCAGTCACATTCTTTGCGTTTGATGCAAACTTAAAGACTTGTAGTTTGATACGCTTGGATGTTGAATGTAAGCAAGGAAATCATTTCACTAAAAAAATTTTAATAATTGAATTCTGTAAGGGTATTTTGATTTCTGGAAGGTGGTATTCTGGTTTCTTGTTGGATGCATACCTCTCAAACCCTTCCCCTACGCCTAGGCGTGACGCCAAGCCATTTGCCAAAATTGAGGCAATTGTCGATCAACAAAAACGAGGGCCTATTTTGGCACAATTCTTCCATCACTTGGTGAAAATACGCTGTAAAGCTGACAAGGCGGCGTTGCTCCAGAGTCACTAGTACTAGGGCTGCCTTTATGGTAGCGGATACCATCCATGGCTTGGACAAAATTGACTGCGCGATATGCAAGATTTGCATTGGTGGTAAGGCTTGAGTGACGGGATACAGGTTTACAGGCAGTGGGGTCATGGTTGCGTAGTGATTGCTATGGTTGCAACGGCGGTGATAAGTGCGGCCAACAAAGGAATAACATTTGTTGTCACCGCAATTGTTGCGTTGATGGTTACATTTCTTGCCACCAGCGGTGTAAAAATGGTTTGTTCATTTTTGAATTGATTTCTGTCATGGTGATTTCATCAAAACCGTAATTGAGTGCAATATTTTGTATATAAGGCGCCATCAAAAATTGTGTAGAAGCTGCCTGCAGACGCATTGCTGACTGCAAAATCAATAGCTATTTAGGCATATTCAGGGGCAGAATGAGCAAGCCGCTGGTATTGGCCCCAATTAGAAACTTTGGCAAGATTGGTTCTTGGAAAAACTCAGGCGATCGGGTCAAAGTTGATGGTATATCTTCCAAAATCGCTTCGGCAATGGCCTGATTAGTAAGCAAAATTGGTGTAATTTGCTTTTCATTGGCAGCAAACATACTGCAATCTTTTGTTGAGTCTGTAAGCTTAATATGTTCATGAAATATGGGTGGATGATTTTTTGAAACAAGCGGTGCTTTTGAAATATCTATTATTTGTTTATTGTTGAGCGGTTCTTTGTCTTCCGATTCAGACGCTTCCAATTGAGATTAGCTACATTAGCAATGGGTTTATGTTTGAGTTCATAATATTGCTAATCACAATGAAATTTTGGAATATGCAATAAAGATTCAGTGGCGCAATTATATGCGCCTGAAACGTATACAACATTGTACTCATATTCTTGTAATTTAAGACCCCATTGTCATAGACAACTTGATGGATCTTTGTCGTTAACAAGCCATGTATCCGCCTGATGGTCTGTCTGAATGATTAATTTTTTCCATAAAGATAATGCCTGTGTAACCAAGAATAAAGCGATTTTTTGAGGGCAAGTGTTTCTGCATGTGATGTAACGAAAGTGAAATCATTTTACATCTTGATTTACAATGTATGCATAATACTTTATGAATTCTTCATAGGACATTTTACGAAAAGCATTTTAGAGAATATTTAACGTAAGTTTTTATAAAGATTCAAAAATAAGATTATGTCATAAGATTTCTCGCTCTGAACTTTGAATGTGCGTCATCGCATATTTTGTAGTTCATCTTTTAGCATCCTACGCTCAGTGCTTCAGCTAACTCGTGATCTTCTGAACATTGGCCTGTGTATGACCATGCAGTGCTAATAATTATTATAAAATTATATTCGCTTTAGTATTTTGGTTCAGTATTGAAGTTATTCGACCGCCATTTGTGTACTCTGCTTAATAAACAATCGTACCATTATATTTATATTCAGTTGACTGATTGTACTAATTGTACAAAATGTTTGAGTAGAAAAGGCCCACATGCACTAACACGGGCTCCATTATTGAGTATTCCAGTCGGAGGACCTTTTGACCAAGTAGCCACTGATGTTTTAGGTCCTATACCATTAACTGAAAGAGTAAATAAATATATAATTGTCTTTACTGATTATGTGACAAAATACTGCATGACGGCTGCACTTTCTCATGTTACTGCTGAGCAAACTGCAAAAGCTTTTCTAAATGAGGTTATTTTGAGACATGGAGCTCCAGAAGCACTTCTTTCTGATCAAGGTTCTAATTTTATGTCACCTCTTATCGCCGAAATTTGCAAATTTTGTGATATTCGTGAAATAAACACTACACCATATCACCCTCAGACTGACGGTTTAGTTGAGCATTTCAATAGAACACTAGCAAGCACGATATTTATGTATGTTGCAACAAAGCATGATGATTGGGATTTATTTTTGCCGTATGTCATTTTTGCCTATAATTCTGCAAAGCACGAGTCCACTAAATACAGTCCATTTTCTCTATTATTTGGGCGCATCCAGAATTTTCCCATTAATGCAGTGTTAAATAAAAATGTGAGCAAGTACACAATTGACTTAGATGACTTTTACTATCATTATACATGTTTCATGCAAAAGTCTTGAATCAGCCGAGCAAAACGTTGAAACTTCACAAATCATGCAAAAAAGGCAATATGATAAAAAAGTTAAAATATTGAATTTGATGTAGGCGATGTATTTTACAAACACAATTTTACTGTGAAACCAGGGCAAACTAAGAAATTAACTCACCCATGGGAAGGGCCGTACACAGTCACTGACACTAGTCATTATTTGAGCGTTTTTATAAAACGTGAAAATGCTGTAAAACCTCAGATAATTCATGTGAACCGATTAAAAAATATTCCACAAGCTAATAAAAATTTAGTAGAGTCGAAAAATGCTTCAATGATCAATGAGCAATCTGAAGATCAATTGACTAATGATCAACGTGAAAATAAGTCACATACTTATAAACTCAGACCTCGAATTCAGGTGGAACTCCAAAATTCTGAACTTTGAACTACAGATAAGCTCTTATCATTAATCATTTAACTGCGGTGACAATTATGTAAATTAAAAGCAAATATTCAGATGCCTGACTCATGCAATGACACAAAATCAATGCTAAGCGACCACAGTGATGAAAACTGGAAACAAAAGTCGACTACTTCTGGTCCGATTCGAAATAAACTCTCTGAGCAGTGGTGGTTAATGTTGCATCAAAATCCCATTGATGCACGCATTTACTACATTCCAGGATTGGATGTACCAACTGAGCTGGCATGTAGTAGAATTCGAGCTGACCCCTCAATCCGGGAATTCTTGGTGTTTATTGTTCAGAGTACTTCATTAAAAGGCAATCTAACCACAATGCTATTAACTGCGAAGATCAACCGATCAAATCATCAGATACTGTGCCGAAAATGGGCGAGGAGGACCAAGGAATCAATTCTAAGCTTGAAATCGACCAAAAAGGCCCTTTTGCGAGATTCTAGGTTTTTCGCGTCCTGACGGCCTTGGATTTGCATTTGACATAAGGCGAATGGGCGGGATACCGCTCCTTTTATTCAATATACTGACGGATCCGACCATTTTTACTCTTGGTTTTCAATTCAGTAAAGCTTTGGAAAATTCTGATCCATCATTTTCGAAATCAAAACGTAAATATTGACCTTTTTGATACCTTGATTGCTCTTTGAAATTTTGCAGTCTTGCCGTATGTGTTGGGGACAATGGGCATTGACTTATTTACATTGCTACTGAAATTTTTAATGCATGGCCTTCCATATTGAATGAGTTGGTAGGAATCAATGATATGGACTATGCTACTGCTATTAAAGCTACAGTGTGCCTTGATACATACGCGCTTCTAGCTTTGCACCATGTTGAAATAGCTTTGTTTGCTGATAATTTCTATAAAACGGAGGGATTTAAGCCTTTTGTGTGGGAGAATCGTTTCTCGTGGGACATTGACACTGATACTAAAGCACTTAACCAAAGCGTTCTTGAAGTAGAAAAATCAACTCAAACGTTCGACTCATCATCTGCCACTGCAGCAATGTACAGCAACTTAGTTCAGGCTCAAAAGTCATTGAACCAGCCGCTTCCATTCCAAGCTGTTCGAGTTCAACAACTACCATTTCAACCGCCACCGTTTGAGCCTATTCAGCAACAGCCCGCACCTAGCCGCATAGCAATCCAAGATCGTAAGCTGCCTGCCCAGGATATGCACACACAAAAGGTGGAGGAGCGCTTCGACGGATTAATCCGAGAGATGCTTCAGCAATTTTATGCCAGATTCGTCCAATGCAACAACAGCACTTGGCAAGGCTTCCACACTGCATTTTACAACAATTGGTGTGATCAATTGCATCAGTCGTTCATGATCTTGTCACAGGAGATGTGTCATAAGGAAATTTGTATCCGCAAGGCAATCAAAAAGCAGCTAGGGCGTTATTCCAGCACAGGTCCAAGCCATGGACGTTTCTACAGAAGTCATTAATTTGAATGGTAGCTCGATTTGATACATTCTAACTATTGAATTTTATTGTTTCGCTATTATTTAGCCGCATTTAATACATGTTGTCATTTCTATGATAAATGCGATTTCAGTGTGATTTGGTTAATCTTTAGCTTGTGTGGTTATACCAGCGGAAAAATTTATTTTAAATATTCAGTTTACATTCCTACTTTACAGATTCCTATTAACTTCATTCTTCACTTAAGGGGGAAGGATGTAATGAAAGTGAAATCATTTTACATCTTGATTTGCAATGTATGCGTTATACTTTATGGATTCTTCATAGAACATTTTACGAGAAGCATTTTAGAGAATATTTATCGTAAGTTTTTATAAAGATTCGAAAATAAGATTATGTCATAAGATTTCTCGCTCTGAACTTTGAATGTGTGTCATTGCATATTTTGTAGTTCATCTTTTAGCATCCTATGCTCGTGCGTCAGCTAGCTCGTGATCTTCTGAACTTTAGCCTGCGTATGACCACGCAGCACTAATAATTATTATAAAATTATATTCGCTTCAGTATTTTGGTCCAGTATTAAAGTTACTCGACCGCCGTTTGTGTACTCTGCTTATAAAACAATCTACCGATATATTTATATGCAGTTGACTAAAGCCATAATAAAAATATCAGATAAATTTGTAATACACATTAAGAACCCGCATTCTACCTAGCTGCCATCAACGTATTTTTTTACAGAGAATTGCACCTAATGTGTAATTGCATGCGCCACTTGTTAAGATAAATTGATGCTTCTTGTTAGATTCAGGTAGTTGCAGAATTGGGGGTGATGTGAATGCGTTTTTTAAGAATTGAACGCGTTTTGGTGTCTGTTAATTCAAATAAATTTGATATCTTTTTGCAATAAGCAAAAAAGTGGTTTTGCAATTTTCTAAAGATTTTTCACAAATTTTTTAAACCATTGAACCAGTCCAAGAAATTTTTGTAATGCTTTAACCGTTTTTGGAACTGAAAACGCAACTAAATTGGCAATTTTAAATAAGTCGGGAGCATATCCTAGTGAGCTAATTTGGTGGCCGAGAAATTGGACTTTGTCATGCACTAGGTGACAGTTTTCAAGTTCAGTTAATAAATTTGCGTTTTGTAATGCACCAAAAATTCTCAAAATCATTTAAATCTTCAGAAAATGTTTGTAAGTAAACAATTATATTGTTGATATAGACTAAGCACGTTTTCCAACTCAATCCGGCAAGAACAAGCTGCATGAGTTGTTGAAAATAGGCATTTTTCAATCTGTGTTGTAAAACTTTGAATTCATAATAGCCTAATGGGCAGATAAATGCAGTTATTTGCATGATTCATCGCCAAGAGGAATCTGGAAATATCCTGATTTCAAATCTAACATACTAAAGTATGCTGCACGCCCTATGGCATAAAAATAATCATTAATTTGGCGGTAGGAGGTAAATTTGCGCTTTTGTTACACTGTTTAATTGGCGATAATGAATGACAGTATGTAGCGATTTATCTTTTTTGCCAATAAAAATAAGGGACTAGCCCAGGGGCTTGTCATTGGTTGAATAATTTTTTCCACAAGCATATCATTTATAACTTCCTGCATAGCTTTTCATTGTCTCTGTTCTTTGCAATGCATTTTTCCGACAACAGGGGATTATCTCCTGTGTTAATATGATCTTTAACAAGCAAGGTATGACCAAGGGGTTTGCCTTTTAGTTCGAAAATTGTTTTGTATTTTTGACAATGATCACAAAACTGCAGTTGTTGCTGTGAATTTATGACACAAGCTTGGAACGCTTTGTCAATGGATGAGAAAAGCTCTGGTGTGCTATTGTCAGAAACAACAACATGAGACACCATTTCTACGTCTGATGTTAGCAAGCCAAAGAATTCTCCCATGTCAAAACAAATTGGCGATTTTGAGATGTTACAGAATCGCAAAGGAAGAACTGTAAGTGAAGTGTCGACAATTGCAGGGGCGACAAAAGTGGACATTTTTGCATAAAACATAGATTTGGCTCAAAAAGTGCAACGGTGGCATTTTATAAACTTTGGCTAGCATAGGCTGGCATGACAACTTCATGACGTGCTTGAATAATGATTGCTTCCAGAAATTAAGATGTGCACAGATATTGGACAAGCAATTTTTGCGTTGGGATCAGAGCTAAATTGTAAACATTTGTTTGTTGACAAGAGTTTAAGTTTTATACCATTAATGAATGTAGAGACTTGAATGGGATTTACCCAGAGCAATGCGCAATGGCAAAAATCAAATCTGATGAGCAAATCTTCTGGCAATTTGTTGATAATTGAAACTAACACGGGAATTGATTGTCTGACAATTGTTATATACATATTAAATTTGAAACGTACAATTGCAGTCATGTCTCCAACTCATTGAACTATATTGGACGTTTGTTTTGGTGGCATTTTAAAACCAAGTCTCAAAAATGTGGCGGTTGTCATCATGGTGACTTGTGAGCCGGTATCAATGAGCGCAGGAATTTTTGCACCATGATTTCTGCAACAATAGCAGGTAAACTTGTACCCACATGACCAACAATAGGAATTCTATTTTCCCTATTTCAGCAAGAGAATGCGCCATTTTTTTGTAGATAGCAAGTCGTTTTTGTAGTCAATGATATTTTCAAGAAATTCATGTGACGCAAAACTTTCTTCAGGTTTTTTAGGCTCAAGTGGGTTTGGTAATTGATAGTGTACATAACATGTGGCAGATTATTTTTGTGCTCAATGGGACAATAAGTGTTGTTATAATAAGTCATGCTCTGTTCCAGTTAATAACAAACATATGGGTTATTTTGGCAATAATTGTAAGGGAGAAAGCAATTATAAAAACACTGATTTTGAAAATTGTAGCGCTGATTAGGCGTTTAGTTGTTATAGTTTTGTCAAAAGTTTTGATGCAAGCATTTTCAATCAAAACATACATCAGAATTTTTAGATGTTGATTGATGATTTTCTATTCAATCATAATACCTAGGTTCTGAAGATTGACAATTACAAAAATTGAAAGGCAATGGGGAACAATTGTGCTGATTCCACGAGCACAATTGGCTATGGTAACACGCAACAAATTCAGTTTTTGGCAGGTTTGAACAATTGTCCGATGGATGCTGTTTCTGGCGTTTATAACGTTCTTCTTGAGTATGTCCATTTTTATTGGAGAATACACAATATTTATGCAATGAAGTTTCACTAGTTCTGGGATGTTCAGAGCAATATGAGCATATTGGTCGGAAAATGATGGCAGAAGTTAGAGTAGCACAGCTTTACCAATTATATATCCATTAGTGAGATGTTTAAATTCAGTAAAAATGCACATATGTTGGGATTTTTGCCTTGAAAAGACTTTCTGCTAGCAAGTGTAACCTGAATTTGCTGCAAAAATAGACCACAATTTAGGGTATCAGGTAGATACATCATTTGGTTTTATGATGATGACAAATTCAAATCATGTCATCAATGATAGCAAGCTACGATGATGATTTGAGCAACAAGATGACATGCATGGTCAACTATTATATTCTTTGTCAAAAAATGTAATATGGTGTTGATTTGATGGTGTTGGCTGCATTTGTGGAGTTAAATTGATGTTTAAAGGTAGTTGGGCATCAGCAAAAGGTAGTGAGCTACCCTGCGGCGATTAAGTGTTGTTCATTGGCTGCAAAGCATGATGGGTTGGCACATATCTGTTGTTTTGAGGAAAAAACTGTAAAGGCGGTGGATTTAGCAATTGCTGCAAAATGACATTTGATGGATTCAGTACGAAATCGGCTCGTGGCTGATTTAGCAACCACTGTAAAATGTTAGGTTGGTGAGTGTGCAAAATGATATGCAAAAGAATACAGGCGAACTTGACAGGTAGCAGGAGCTCCTCAGCAAAATAGGTACAAAATTGCTTTTGGAAGCAAGTTTTACTCTAGACAGTGAATTCAAAGGACAAATTATCAACAACAAATTATTGGATGCAAGTTGAATGTGTTCTGATGGTCTATTGCACTGTTTAGGTAGCTTGACCAAAATTTTCTTAGTTATGTTTCTGTTAGGATTCAGTTGTTGAGAATTTTCATCGACAGTAGGCCGAGGGTTACGATAATTATATATATCAGATCAATGCTATAATCGTAATCTGTCAGCTTATTGTTAGAGATGGTTTAAAATTTATGACTGTTCACCACCATTAAGATAGCCGATCCATCCAGTAGAACGTGTGACTCCTGAGCGTAAAGCATTCATAGAGTTGAGATCTTACCCATACTCATATGGAAGAAAATCATGGACAAAATACACGCAAGAACGTATTACTCGACCCATACCTATAACTTTATACCTCCAAGACTAAAAGATATGATTTCCGGTAAAAAATTATCTATTATATTCTTAATTTGATGTATTTCTTGCGCTTTTCCATAGTCTGACTGCTCAATACGTGATAATAAATGCAAATATTGTAGATTCATGCTTTTCATATTTTCATGTATATTGGAAAGACTTCGTTTGGAAATGCCAGCATTTGGACATTTTTCTTGTCATTTTGCCTTTGAGCAATGTTTCTTTCAATATTGTACAAGCAATTACTTAATTTGGCGCTGTTTTCAAGGTTATTAGGCGGATGAAAATTAGGTTCGTTATTTACAACAATTTTATCAGAAACATTTTAGCCTCCGGCATTAGCTGTGTTTTTGTTTCTCATAGGAACGCTACCTGTCATCAATTTGTCATAAGGTGGCATCAAATCTACATTTATATTTGTTATGGAACTAGTTTGTTCATTTTAGTTTTGGCGCGTCAGTTGCGGCGGCAGCGGAGTTTTTTTGTCAGTGCATTTTCAGAGTTTCTTTGCCACCCGGTTTTAGAAATGGAAATGTACAAAAGCTTTATAATAAGTATGGGAAAATCGGCTATCTTCAACCCTCGCCTCCCCGTGAATTAGGACAGCATCCGAGCCTATCACTTTCTAGTGATTTTTTTTTGTATGTTTTGTATGACAACAAAACTTTGTCTAGCCTCATTTTAGCCCTAGTTACATCATTTGGAATAATAAAGCGAGTAAATAAAATTATACATTCTAAAAAATTAGCATATTTTCATGATTATCACACAAAAACTCAAATTACAAAAAAGTTTTGGTCAATAATTAGTATAAGATTTGTGGACTCCTATTTTTTTAATCAGCTACTAGTCTTAAAATGATCTTTTAGTCAACCAAATTATACTATTTGTATTTATTTTATGCATGTACACCTCATGCCTACGCTTAAGTATGGCAGCAGTTTTTTAGTTATAACTTCTTACAAAGTTATCTTAGCAAAAAGTGACAAACATATTCGGAAAGAACTTAAAAATCGCACAAAATTATACAAATATTTGCTATTTTGAGTTAGACTAATTACATTGTAAGCTGGCTAGGATAGCATCCTTACATGAGAACTGTTGATTCCAAAAAACACGGGACTGTGATGGTTAAATTGAGAAAAATTTTCAAATCTGACCATGTAGGAGAGTGATTTGCATGTACAAATCAACGCTCACTTAAGAAAGCTCTAACAAAGTATGACAAATAAAAAGAAAAGATTTGTGTGTCAATGAAAGATGAT
Source organism: Mermis nigrescens (assembly GCA_036768485.1). Taxonomy (NCBI): domain Eukaryota; kingdom Metazoa; phylum Nematoda; class Enoplea; order Mermithida; family Mermithidae; genus Mermis; species Mermis nigrescens. The sequence continues at coordinate 1,975,521 of JAVLUZ010000275.1, forward strand.
GAGGGCAATATGACGTTGAGGCAAATTATGGAAAATTCAAGCATCAGTATCAAGATACACAAAATCTTTGCCACAAACCCTACTTAATTAGCGCACTGCAAAAACGCAAATGAGACTATAACAGAAGGGAACAAAATGTTACACTTGTTTAGATGTCTAAAAAGTATAGTTTTTGGGTATGAAAAATAAATTTACGATGACTGACCAGCTCGGTTACAGCTAACAAGCTAAGTGGACCTCTAATGTGAGTTATAGAGGTTGTTCCGTATCTAGGTAAAATGGAAATGAACGTACCTACAGGGCTTACCTAAGTACCTAGGCTACTTTTAGCACTGGTCAGGTTGCTAAAGGCAAGACGCCTAAATCAACCAAACTGACCCTCAAGACTTACGGCTTTGATCTCCTTGGGCCTACTTTGCTAACCCTAGAATTGGCTTGCAAGGTCAGTCGACAGTTGAGCTTTCCCGACCGAGTCAGTTGACAGTTAAGCTTTCCCGACCAAAAAACCCGGAAAATCTCAAGTTAAGTGATTAATTTCTTTTCTAATGTCGACCAGTTTTAAAACATTTTTATTCCCAAAAGCATTCTTGAACAATAATCCACCAACAGCAAGCTCTACGCTGGACAGCCAACTTACATAAAGATAAAGAAAATTTTTTAATCATTTTGGGTATGAAAATGAGTAATTGAATTTTCGATCAAAAGTAATACAAAAACGATTCACCTTCTAATTTGACTCTCGACCCTCAATGTGATGAGTTGTTTCGCGTCATTGAGCAACTTGTGGTGTATTTTACCTCAGAACAACTTTGCCGCATTTACTAAGACGGAATGATAAAAACATAAAATTGCTCTAATGGGAGTTATGATGAGTAAATATGTATAGTGAGTAAATATGTATAGTCAAAAGTATTTAACGAGATTAAGTGATATGTTAAACAAATTAGCTAATCAGAGTACAATATCTAGGCGTGATAAGGGGAGTATTGATTTTTCGATGTCAACGCCCAGACTTGACAAATTAGTGGTCAGGTTTCCTATGTTTTTAATGTAAGAGTGTATGGGGAGATTGATATCAAATCTGTATGCTTAGCTAACATTGCGCTCCTCACAGGTACGTATGTGACTTGCTAAGAAGACCAATGATAACAAGGGGGCTGGCGTCCAGCTTTTATATCAAAATTGCCATGCGGATTTCAGATCCGAAAAGGAAAGTTCATAACATTTTAGGGTATCACGCCGTTTTTGATGCGGCCAAAACAAACGTTGATAACTTCAGAAATATCAAAGCGTTTTTGATGCGGTCAAAACTAATGAACTTGTAAACGCGAGCTGCGTATAGTGAAATCACTGACTACATAAGTACGCGCAGCAACGGGTTCGCTGCTAATAAGATATAGAAAGATGTACGTATCAATAAAAATTTTGTTTTAAGCGTTTTCACGCCCATTTGTGGCCTTCTTTTTAACAAGATGAATTCAGATAACAGAATATGCTCAACGGGAAATTTGGTTATTCTCCTCATTTAAATTATGTCTTTGTAAAAGAAACGACATGCAAAGCGGTGAACAGACAAACAGATATAGGCATGCACAGTTTCAATCAACAAATACATGCGCATTAAATCACTAAAGTGTGTAAAGTGCTGGATTATTTTAGCTGATTCAAGCTTTTGAACTTATTGAATGTAGATAACATAATAATAGCTCGACTGAAACACCGGAAAATTTTGACTTCTTTGCTTTTTTGAACTCAATTTCCTGAACACATTTATTACACCAGAAAAAAACAACAAAATTTCGGAAAGGGGCTCCTTCCCCCTGTGCCTCCCTTGGCTATTCTCTTGAGACAAAAACGTATTGTCTGCCAATCACCACATTTCTAACTATAGAAACCTGAACATTACTCTCCATCGAGTGTAAATAAATTCGGTTTCAGCCAGTTTGTAGCCTTTAAATTCAATTTGATTGTAGGTGAAAAACTTCTGTCCCGCAAAGTATTTGAGATATTTACCAATCAAAAAACGGAAAGAAAGTGTTTTTTCGCCTATTTTACATCCCTAATTTCTTACTTTACACATACATAAATAACTCAATACTGCGTTTATTTGAACCCGGTTCACTGCGAAGCATAGTCCTTAAAGGTACTTTACATCTATTCTCTTTATTTTATTCAGGCTTCATGAGCGCTTAACTTGGCAGAGAAATCTCTGGAAAAAATCGATTTTTATATCAGCCCTAGAATGTAAAGTTTAAACTCCTAGATCTAAGTCCATATTAAGTGTACAAATCTTTGTTGCTATGCAGGAAAGTAGCCCTTGAGCCGTAGTACATTTTAATTTTAAATATATTTTTGCGACTCAGTACCGGAGTCCTTGGCAGACATAAACAATGTCGAAAACCCGACTAGAATGAATCTTTCACCATAAGATTTCCAAACTCTTTACAATCCTTTTCGAGTATTAATGCGAACTCAAAAAACAAAAAATTGATATCTGGAGCAATCCTTATTGTCAATTCAAAACCACTAAATTGTTTGTGGCGTCAATACTGAGTTGTTCACAAGCCGTTGTAAAAAGACCACCAATGTTTACTATACATTATGATGTTACGCAAAAACTTTACACGTTCTTTACAGAGTCGGTATTGAATATAAAGAAAAATAAAAAACACCAGCAGCAAATTTTTTAAATATATTTCTTCTAGAAAAAATCGTACCTCCAAAATGCGCCCTATTATAGCTGTAGGGGAGGGTCAGATATATGTTGATTAGACATAGACATATATCCGGCGTGGATTTCTCCGCCGTGGAGCAGTCAAAAGTGCCAAAAACTGAGTTAGGGGCCTCAAATCTGATGTACATCGCTTGGGGAACCCCTCTTCCGGCGGTTTAGACCACCCCTAGGATGGAGAAACCCCAAGGTAACAGGGTCAGCTTCACATTTGGATAATAGAGTTTTATGTTTCTGAGACCCCGAACCTATCTTCAGTTGAAGATTTTGCCAAAAACGAGGTTAGGGGTGTTTAGCAAGATGGGCCCTACTTGGAAAATCCCGGTTCCGGCACTTTGGACTACATCCAGGGCGGAGAAGCCTGTAATGGAACCGGTGTCAGCTTCACTTTTGAATAATGAAGCACCCGATTTCCGAGACCCTAAACCAGCCTTCAGTGGGTGAAGTTTGTCGGAAATTGTATTCAAGGTGTTCACTCTAAGGGACCCTACTTGGGGGAACCCAATTTCCCGTTTCCGACACTCTGGACTACATCCTGGGCGGAGGAACCTATAAAGGAACCGGGGTCAGCTTCACATATGAATAATGGGTTACTCTGTTTCCGAGACCCCAAACACCCTTCACTAGAAGATATTTTGCCGAAAACGGGGTTACGGGTGTTCACTCTGATGGGCCCTGCGTAGGGAACTCCAGTTTCATTACTTTAGGCCACATCAAGGGCGGAGAAACCCGCGACGTTACCTCGGGTAAGCTTCACATATGAATAATATGGTTCCCCGTTTCCGAAATCCTAAACACCCTTCAGTGGGAGAAACTTTGTCGGTAATGTTGTTGAGCATAGGTGAGCAGCACCGAAATATCGGTGGGGAGGGGGGTGGTAAAAATGTTTAAAGATGAAAAATGGTCTTAAAAGGGGTCGAATGGCGGAAAAAACACTATTTTTCGACGTTTCTCATCAAGCACTATCCAAGGGCATCAAAAAATCGCTAAAGAAGCAAAAAAATTTCAAAAAATTGAATTCTGGGCGGAGGAATTTTTATTTCTATATGGGGCGTATTCCAACTCTCGGGGGTGCTTATCCCCTCCCCCACCCTCCATGCCCACGTGTATTGTTGAGATGTTCACTTTTATGGACTTTACTTGAGGAACCCCGTTAGTACTTCAGCAGTCTCCCTGGATCGCAATGCAAAGTATGGCCAGTGCTTAAGCATTGCCTATTTGGGAAGCATAGTCTTGTGTTGAAGCATAGGCTATATGTTTTGTGTTGCGATCTAGGGGATGACGTCACACTATAGTTAACCTCAACTATGGGTACACTGTAGACGTTTTTAAACTTGTGAATCACAAACAAAAGTCTTACTGTAACTAATAATAGCTGGGGATAATTATGGCTACCTACTCAACACTATAGATGATTATAAAGAATAGCACGCGGTATACTGTAGACCAGTTTAAACTTGCGGATCAAGTCGTGGAGGTATACTGTTCACCCATCTACTTTACACCACAGCAAGAGTACCTATTTAATGCAGGGAAGGAGGAAGCTATCAGAATTTTATTTTTTCGTGGATAACTATGAACACCGCTTACCATACTAAATGTAGCAATATTCTAACTAGCATATCACTTTACACTTTACACTCGATTAGTATACACCTTATCATGAAATCTCTATAAATCATGAACCAATAGTTGAATCGAGCTGAAACGTAGAGAATATAAGACTACATGCCAAAAATAATGTGTATGGAAAATCGTGTACCGGCTCACTGTAGCTATGTTATAACACGTATTTTTTTAATCCAATGACAGGATTGAGTCAAATTTGAGAAACAGTATACGCGAGTCACTTATGCTTTACACATTGGCTTACTGTAGGTATACTGCAGCTTTCCTGGATTTTCTATATCTCACAAACTAAATCTCAAATGAAGCTGAAATTCAACAAATTAGATGTGTATGTGTCAAAAATAACGTACGTAAAATATGGTGGTTGGGATTACTGTAGGTATGTTACAACACGTATCTTTCAATTCGCTGACCTGGAAATTATTTTGTAAAGTTTTATATTATTTTGTAAAATTTAAAAATTATTTTGTAAAGTTTCGAACTAGTTTTGTAAAATTTGGAAATTGTTTTGTAAAATTTTGAAATTATTTTGTAAAATTTGGAAATTATTCTGTAAAATTTGGAAATTATTTTGTAAAATTTGGAAATTATTTGGTAAAATTTGGATACTTTTTCGTAAAATTTGAAAATTTCAAAAGAAAAACGAAAGTATTTACAGTTTGACTACCGTGGAAACCCATGAGTCAAATTTTGATGGGTACCATTGCACCAAACTAGGAGTGTAGGAGTTAGGAGTCAGGAGTAAATTTAATCCTGGCTCAGGAGTCTCCTAAATCGGGGTTGCACTACTAACTCCTAACCAAGGAGTAATATTTTTCATGGTTTCTAGGAGTAAACTCTCATCACTCTTAGACTCCTAACTATAAGTAATTTTAGGAGTAATATTAGAAGGGTTTCTAGTAGTTTTTTAGACGGGTATTTTTGCAATGTCCGTATAATTTCAAGCTATTTCAGTCAACTCAGCCAAGCTATTTTGAATATCTGTGACTGTATGCCAAATATGTTCATTAATAAGACGGAGAACGGATCGAATTTTCCGAAAAACAGTAGCTTGTGCTAACCAAGAGCATCACGAACAATATCCTAAAATTTTCTGGCAGCTAAGAATCTGAGAGCTGATAAAATCTGTTGCTTTGGATAAAGCGCCCTATGTAACTCTTTGGCTGTAAAAACCGTCCAATTATCAAGCAAACACTGTTCCGTTGCTTGCCGCGTCAGTCAAAAACATTCTTTGAAATTATCAACATCAAAATTAATACGCTGCTTGCAGACTCTTTTCCGGCCTATTTGTTCAATACTTTCATGATCACTATTACTGCAGTACTATTCATCGCAGTCAAAAAACGACCTAATTCAATACAACCGACAGCTTTAGGAGAGAACGGACACTCCTAACATTTTGTGCAAAGATAATGAGTAAATTTATTCCTAAAAAAACACTCCTAAGCGTGGTGCAACCCACCTGAAATATTACGCCTAAACTTGCTCCTAAAACGTCCTCTTCGCTCCTAATATTACTCCAACTCTCCTGATTTAGGAGACTCCTAGCTGTTAGATGATGCAAACAAAATTTACACCTTTACTCCAAAGTGTTACACTCCTAGTTTGATGCAACTGGGCCCAGATATCCGGTCTTATTATTCCTCCTACGCGCATTTAGAATATTATGAAAAGCTCACCTTTCTTTACATGAATTTTTTGAAGTTTCACTCATAAAAGACACCCTCCAATGTCTCACCCGTTTGAGCTTGCAGAGTGTAAACAGGCGGTGTTCTAGCATATTTTTCTTTTAATTGTTAACCACTCTTCTGTCCAATTAGGCCAGAAGCCTTTTTCAAATGTGCGTTTTACTTTACTTATTCGTACGATAACTCCAACATCAAATTTAAATATAATATGTTGCCTAATGGTTCGAAATACTTTAAACAGAATTTCCTGCTCATTTTCCTCATCCAAATTTGCCGGAAATATCCCTATAGTTGATATTACGAATTATTATAATTTTCCAACAAATCAGCCAAAACGTCAATGTACCTATATGTATTTTTGGCTGTAAAATATCTCCACATTTTTTCCTTTAGACTGCGGTTAAAAAGTTCGATAACACTAGCTTATAGTTCACTTATGGTTGTTAAAAAGTGGATATCCTTAGTTTTTTGAAAATAACTTCTCTGTTGATAAATTCATTTCCTGCATCTGTCTGCAATTTATATGGCATTCGAACGGATCTAAAAATTTCTTGAAATGCTTCTAGAGCCGCTTTTTTAGGTTTTGAGCTTAAAAAGGTAACTTTTTAAGCTAACTTTTTTTTAACTTTTTTTGGAAACTTTTTTGTAAAGTTTGGAAATTATTTTGTAAAGTTTGGAATTTTCAGGAAAAAAAACTTTGTTTTACAATCTGTCTGACCCTTCGTGAATGAGATATTCGGTCTTATTACGTCGTCTCCGCGTTTTTAGATTGCTGATTATTAATCGCCTGCTCAATATACGGACAAACTTCAGTTCGGTTCTACCAGGAATCATGAGAATGACACTGGGACGAACCATCTAGGAGGAAAAAATGCCTCTAAAGTAATTATAAGAGTTGGATATCACTTTGTCTTAACCCTACTTTTACCGAGCTCTAGATCCGTGATCTAGTTGCCTGTTTTTTGCAGTTTGCTGTAAGGCCATAAATTCTTATGCGGCAAGCTTCTCAGTACCCTCTTTTTTACTGCAACACATGTTTTATTGAGCAATCGAAAACGTATTGACCTATATTTTATTAGAAAAGCTTGATTTTATAAGATGTGTTACGCGTGTTGCAGATCGTATTTCTTACTCATTTTTGAATGTTCAAATACGTTTTTTTCAATTGATTTTTCAATTTTGTCCAAAACTTAATGACATTTTTGAATTTATCATGCTCTTGGCTAACAGAAATATATATTTTTATTCATTTTTGTTATCTCCCAAATGACTAGATTTTCGATCTAGACCTTGGCAAGACTTAGGGTGCGTGACCCCTTGGTAACAGGAGGGTTAATCTCTCCTGGTATACCCGTTGTTAGCTGAAGGGAAAAAAATTTAAAATTCTACATGTAGATATGTATTCTGTACAGTATGCGTGAATAAAAGGACGAAAGGTCCACAGTCTTCCGAACAGCTCTCCCTCAACCATAAGCTAGAGGATCACTCAGTAGACTGCGAATCTTTCAACACCAAGAAAACGCGCATTTCACTTAATAAGCTTATAAAACAATGAAAATGAAAATATGGGTTTAACCAAAAATGAATAAAACAGCCTATCGCATGGTTCGGCTTAGAAGTAAACTAATAGAAATTGGATGCATATGTGTCAGGAGGGGTTTAGACCCTCCCAGCTTTAAAAATAACTTAAAATTTTACCTGTATGAAAGTTGATCAATCCGACTAACTGACCATAATTCATACCAATGGTCGCAAATACAATATATTTCAAAGTAAAATACTATACCTACCTTGGTACTGCTCTCTCGGTGTGTAGCAAATGTAAATGATGATTTTACCAGATAAAAAGCACAACATTACAGGGTTCAAAATCATCAATATTGCGCAATCTTATACAATTCAAAGATGAAAAACGAATTTTAGTTCATAAGAGATACAAGAACGCGGCCGATGATTCAAGGGCGTACTAATTAACTTTTGAAAACATGGTTCATACGAATTGTTCTAATCGATTTTGATTAATATATCCTTAATCGTAATGATGAAATATAATTGTACAAGTCTGACGACAATCAGTAAATATATCAATTAAATCGATGAGGCTTTGCAAAAAATTGTCATCGTGATTTGAACAGACAAACAATATAGATAAAAGTTCGAGGCGCTTGACATCATAGAAAAACCTTCAACCGCTCGTTTATCGCTTATCGAAAAGCCGCAAACTTCTTATACACAGTTCGCGCGGATTGAAATACTTTAAACTCGTTAAAAGTCTATATCTGAATCGACTCATTGCAAACACAATTTTTGCAGTAAATGGCGATACAAGGGCATCCAAGAAGCACTTAATAATAACGTTACTAGTTTCAATTCGACCGTTTTTGGTCGCAATTTTAGGCATAATCAGCATGTTCCGCCTACTTAGCGGAGTAGCTAAAGAAATTTCGATTTTCATCCCGAACCCTTTACACTAAAACGATCGCAGATCGAGACATGTTGCATGTGAGAAAAAATTTTATTTTTCCGGATATTATAACTTTCTACATTATAAAATCTATTGGACTGCACAGAAACCAAAATTGAGTTAGATAAGCTTTAGGAAAGGTCAACAGTAAATTACGCGTATACTTTACTCTTTTGTGCCGCAACCATTGGGTGTGAAGATATTTTAAAGTCAGATTTGTAATCAATAAGTCAGAGGCAGCATTTTTAAAAAAAATAGCCCTCCGCAAATAGTTTGAAACCCAATGCTCTGTGCGAAAAAGTGCTTCTCAGTGTAAATTGTACACTTGTGCTAATAACGCAATATTAGGTGTATTGAAACAAAATAAACTAGAATCTGTAACGCTGAGGTCAGGGCACATTTTTAGCATTATTAGGCAAAGTTCCGCCTACTTAGCGGAGTAGCTGAAGAAATTTCGTTTTTCGTCTCAAAGCTTTTACACTAAAACGATCACAGGTTAGAAGAGAAAATTCTACATTTTGAGATATAACAACCCTCTACATTATAAAACTAATGAGAAATGTTATGATAGCGTGAGAATGGACGCTACACTTTCCTAATGTGACGAAAATGGAGCAATAATGAAAAACAATCTATAACCGTTTGATGCTGGTTATTTCCGAGCATACTGGTCCGTTTTAAAAAGTCTTCTATTGCTAAGGCAGCTAAAAATGGCATAGTGTCTAACAGGGAACGCAAAAAGTTTGCAGATAGTGGGTTTATTTATACTTTTCACCGTTTCTCTTTCAATGGAATGAGTTTTAGCGCTGTGAATTCAAGAACGTTTGTAAAATGCGAATTTGTGCATTAGGGGGCAATGTGGTCCATCGAATTGGTGATCATAATCATGATTCGTCGGCAGCAACTATTGAGGTTCAAAAGAGTTTGACACAAATGAAAACACAATCAATAGATACCATTGAGGAAAGTTTATGTAGAAAATAAATCAGCAATGAGGGAGGGAAATGCAATAATATCAGAAAATTTGCATTAAGTTTTACGCTTCTCTCCGATGTGTCACCATACAAACAAAATGTTGAAAGAGCTTTTTCTAAACTTAAGTTTCTGAGTCACGAAGCCTGCGAATCACATATTAGCTGTAGGCTTTCTGCACCAGGAAAATCAGAAAATCATTTTTAGCAGACTCCAGAATCCAATTTTTGTCAAATCAAAATTGGAATAAATAAAAATTTCGATTTTCTATTCAATTTTCCGTTTTTATGCTAAGCTAGCATCCAATTACAACCATGGAATGTATTATTTGACCCGTCTATCAAATTTTTTATTTATTCCAATTTTTAAAAAATTCGAGTATAAATACTAAATAATTTTTCATGCCCACGATGCAAAAATGAGCAGGTCTTTAGAAAATGCCTTAGATATTATCCATGTTTGTCTTAGTCAGACATTAAATTTTGTCATCAAATTACCCAAAAACACTTGCGCCAAAACTGATGCGCCAAAATGGCCGCGCCAAATGGCCACGCCAAAGCAGTCCTGTGCCAAAATGTCCTTGCGCCAAAACGGCTGCGCTAAAATGGCCGCGCCAAAGTGGTTGCGCCTAAACGTCCTAGACTGAATTGCGCATGTGGGGAGCGCATATTATGCTATATATCATTCCCAGTGCTTATAGTCATTCATACCTAAACATGGGCTCAAGGTTAGCTGCGATGACAGAATTCTATCCTACTGTAGTCCATGTATTTAAAGGTCTAGGACGTTTGGGCGTGGCCGCTTTGGCATGGCTATTTTAGCATGGCCCTTTTAGCGCATCTGTTTATGCGCAAGGATGTTTTGGCGGTCATTTTGGCGCAAGTGTTTTTGTGTAATTTGATGACAAAATTCAAATGTCTAATTAAAACAAACATGGACAGCTTTCTAAAGCGTTTTCTACAGACCATCCTCAGTTTTGTATCGTGGCAATGGTGAAAATTATGAGGTCTTCATACCCGAACTTTTTTAAAGATAAAAATTAATAGAACATTTGATAGACGGGTCAAAAACAATACTTTCTGATGGTTGTAATTAGACGTTGGCTAGCGTTAAAGACGAAAAATTGATTAGGAATTGGAATTTCGATTTATTTTAATTTTGATGTGACAAAAATTAGATTCTGGAGTCTGCAAAATGTTTTCCTCATTTTTCTGGTGCGAAACGCATCTAGCTCATATGTAATTTGCATGCTTCGTGACTCAGAAACTTAAGTTTAGAAAAGAAAAAGTCTTTTCAACGTTTTGTTTGTATGGTGATGCATTGGAGGGAAGCATAAAACTTCCTGCGAATTCTCTCATATGAACTCCATTTCCCTCGCTCATCGCTGATTTATTTTCTACATACAGTCATGCATCTATAGCCTCGCTAATGCCGTATTACTGTATCATTTTTGCACAGCACAAATAGCTTCAATTATGCTCTCATAGGGGTTGATTGCCTTAAACTCTCCATGCTGATGTTTAATATGCTATGCTTAAAATGTGGCACATCTAACAAACTGCCGCAACATCCTAAAGCGTTAAATATTATGTTGCAGTAATAAGTTATTAACCAAAAATAAGCCGTTTGGAATGGAACAGTTCACTATGCAAAAATTCCGCAGAAACTTACCAAAAATAAGCTGCTTATTTTGCATGCTTCTAGTATTCAATTGTTTAAATAAATGCTCAGTGCTATGCATAAATGTACAGCTTGGGTATTTGAAGAGTCAAACCCAAAAAAATTTCTGAAAAGTGACTTTGTGGGCTAAAAAATTATGGGTAATATCAAAAATCACTATTTTTTGATGTTTCAGACAATGCTCGTTATTTATAATACATAAAAACATGAGAAAATTCTTAGAGAAATTTGAAAAGAAATCTACTAGATTAAAGAAAATGTAGTCACAAAATGTGTGTACGGCGCGAAGCGCCTTAAATTTCACACTTTTAAGCCAAAAACGAGCTGAAGATGCTCAAAAATGCACTCTCGTTACAGTTTTTACGAATCGACAATTCCAGGTGGATCGCAGTAATTTGCGGGGGTCTAAAGCTGTTCTAGAAGGTCAAAGGCCCCATGAACACTTAGCTACATATCTCATCATGCATCAGAGTCAATTTAAACAATAATTCAATATGCTGCTTATGAATTCATCGAAAACTTATATGGCAGACCACGCAAATATTTAATGATATTTTCATTCTTAAAATCTTGAACAATGCAAAGTATTCGTTGATCTACTGCAATATACTTGTGAAGCTTCAGGTTAGGCCGATTTCCAGCAATTAAATGCTCATAGTAAATATCACATGCTTTCGGAACTTTTCTAAGGCCGACGGTGAATTTCCAAATTGAAGGGTGCTCAATGCCCAATTCCAGCTAAATTCGGTGATCAGCTGCTTTGGTATAGTTATTGGTTCTGTGTTGGGCGATTCATGACTCGAAAACGTGAATAAAATTTAAGTAATTTGTTCGTCATTTTAGCAGCAAGTTACTCGGTTAATTAATTAAAAATGCAAATGAGTTAAAAAATTTGATTTTAAATTTTGAATTATTTTAAATCACTTATTTTAAATAAAAGAAATTATTTTAAACAATTTAAAAATCAATTTTAAACCAAATTTCTAACATAAATCTTAGAACGGAAAGTTTGATAATATGTCTATGATTTACTATATCTACTTATGCAAATGTCTGGTTTTGTTACAAGTCCTCAAAGTGTAAATTTTTCACTTAATTCTGAAGATTTTTGATAAGTTTACTATTATATAGCCATTACGCCTACAAATCGATCGGACTAAAAAAATTGGCTGGCCCAAATTAGAAAAAAAGGAAAGTATTGAAAAGTTTACTCGTTACAAATTTTGAAAACCTCAAACAATTGCGAATTTTTTTGGTCTTTCAGTCAATGTGGGTGACTCTTATGAGTGGGATTAGGAATTGACATTTTCTACCAAAAATTTTTTACTTCAAAGTCAAGGACACATATTTTTTCGGCATGAGCAACCTTTAAATTTTGATAAGATTTTAGATGCCAAATTTAGAAAAACCCTAGCATTTAATTTTTAGCGTTTTGTCAAAGATTTTGCGATTTGTTCCTGAATACTTTTTTTTGAAAATATAGCAAAATTAATGTGAAAAAAGTTACATGATAAAATCCTTCCTCCTTTTTGCTGAAATGCTTAAAATCGATCAAAAGCAGTCGATGAAGAATTTTAATTAAAAGCTGTTTTACATCATTACCAATTTTTTAGACCCTTTCCACCCGGAAAGTTATTTGGCTGATTTTCCAGTGACCATATCGATCAGCATTTATGATTGTAAAAGCCGTTTTGCTTGTTATACATTGACTACATATTTGACTGAAATTCAGGCGGTGTCCTCATTCATCCGAAACGATTGACTTGGCCCATGTCTATGTCTTTGTGTCATCTTAATAGCGGTATCAGCTCGTATCAGCACAAAACCTAGGGCAACGACTATTCTTGCCATGAGAGCAAAATATGCATCATTATTCTATCAATGAGCTAGCCCTGAATCGCCGAGATGCTTCTTCATGTTAAGATGCAAATGAAAGAATCAGCAGCGCGTTTGTCTCCGCATTTGGAAAATTTTTGCGCATAGCTCTGATGGTCGGCAATTTGAAATCACAAGAGATTGATAAACCAGGCTGCGAATCATTCAAAATACGGAAAAAGCACTGATAAGTATCTTGTTGTTTGTCTGGTAAAAGAACGTAAACAATCGGATGAACTCCACCCAATTTTTCCACCATTAAAACGCATACTCAACTAATTAATGGTGGGTCGGCCTAACAGTGCCATCAGCAAACCATATGGTAGACTCTTGCAAAACCTGTAAAAACGCAATAACGAGTAAAATCTGTGCATTAATAGTAAGATTAATGATGCATTAGCAGGTGATTGAAGAAATTTAAAAAACCTTTTCATCTATTGCTCTTGATGTTTTTAGTTTTTGTTTGTACTTTGTTATTTAAATCTGAAATATCTGATAAACGGAACATCTGTTATTAATTATGGAATAGTGAAATGATATAAGCTTTCATATTTTGATTTGAATGAAATACCGGGACAAACAACTCTAATGAACATTATTAGCATAATGATAATATTAATGATAGCAATAATAATAATAATAATAATAATAATAATAATAATAATAATAATAATAATAATAATAATAATGACAATAATTATGATAATGATGGTGATGATGATGATGATGATGATGAATTTGATAATGACAACGATGATGATGATGATGGTGATGATGATGATGATGATGATGATGATGATGATATATTTTTTAACGTGCTTACAGATACTTTTTATGCTTTAAATAAATGTAATGAATGATGGTGATGATGATGATGATGATGATGATGGTGATGATGATGATGATGATGATGATGATGATGATGATACTGATAATATTAATAATAATAATAATAATAATAATAATAATGATAATAATAATATTCATAATCATAATATTAATATTAATATTCATATGAATAATAAAAATAATAATAATAATTATTATTAATATTAATATTATTATTAATAACATTTTTTGTGGTTATCTATTATTATTGTTATTATCATTGTTGTATTACTACATTGACTGTAAAAAACTTTTAGCATAGCGAGAATACAGTAGATTAAGTTTTTTAATGCGTTTGCAGATTATAATAAAATACCAATAACTCTAGCATGCTTTGAAGAATTATTATTAATAACATTTTTTGTGGTTATCTATTATTATTGTTATTATCATTGCTGTATTACTACATTGACTGTAAAAAAACTATACAATATTTAGACTCTTTGGCCTTAGACTCTTTTGTCACCTCCCGCTAGCCTTTTATGTCTTGGTAGAATTGTGTGCCAGATTTTTTGGCGGATTTTATTGTTTTTGAAAAGTAAACACCACACAAACACAATAGCTAGCAATAATAAAATTGATTTACCTTAAACAAAATTGCGGAGGCAACTACAGGATTGCGTTCGACTCTCTTCACAACGTAAATGCACAATTAGATACGACGTTTTAGCACAAGAAACGATGACTAAATTCGGTTAACAGAATCAAGTAAGAGAAAACCAATTAGATATAATATCATAAAAGATGTTTGGACGATTCTATTCAACCGTTCAAATACAAGTATGGTAAGGAAGTATGGACGATTCTATCTCTTTCATTTACTATTTATATCTTTAGTTGGCTGGAGGGTTTCATTCTTGCTTCTGATTGGTTAGATTCATCATTTAAGTTTTATAATGAACTTTAATCCTTAATCTTTAGGATATGTTTGGGCTAGGTAGTAAATGGTAGCTACATTGCGTATTTTGCTAGGAGGGGAAAACTTGACAAATATTATCTCCAGGGATTGAAAGATCAATGTTTGTCTGCATTGAATAGTAAAATTTGTTGTTGATAGTTTGGCCTTCGATGAAAGTTTCGAAAGAGAGAACTAACAGCGATTTTGGAAGATCAAAGGCTTCTTGGTCAAGCTTACGCTTTATGTATTCCATTAGCTACCTTTATTACATTATAGGTATAAAGTAGTTGAGCTATGAGAATTAGTTTCAGGGTCGTTTTGACTAATGTTCTGCATCATTGGGGAAACTTAAGGACAGAATTGCAATTAATTTAGTGTCACCATTTCTGAATTTAGAAAACTGGCACAAGACGGCGCGATAAAAGCAAACCAAGTTCTCAAGCATATAAAAAGTAAATACTTGATTAAATGTTTAATCTAAAATGACACACAGCAATACTTTGAGCTACAGTATGCTATTAACTCGTTACTATGCTAGGAAAGATAAAAGAACAATCAAGCATTACATAAAAAATTCAAAAATTCACGCTTTTGGCGAGACTGTCAGACCACACATGGGCGTGAGGTTAGGGTATGCACCCCCAGAAGTTGAAATACCCCCCCCCAGAAATCAAAATACCCCCTCCCCAGAAATTTTTTTGCTTTTTTAGCAATTTTTGATGCCATTGGATAGTGCTTGATGAGAAACGTCAAAAAATGGTGTTTTTTTCGCCATATGACCACTTTTAAGACCATTTTTTGACCTTTGAAAATTTTTTCACCCGCCACTCCCAGAAATGTTTTCACTCCCCTAGAATTTTGGTGCTGCGACACAAAAGAAGAAGAACAGGAAATGTAAAAACGCCAAACCAATAAAGAGTGCAGTGGCGACATCAATTAATCAAAATAAAACTTATTTTAATACTTTCCAAAATTGTGTGCAATTACTTTTAAATTGCATGATTAGATTTAAAGAAAAGCAAACCAATACAATAATGAATTTCTCACAAATTCTTCAAATAATTGTTTGGTTTTTGATACGGTTATTTTTCTGTTTGCCAATAATAACAGGCGAACTCATTGAATTTCAACAGTGTAACACAGGAAAGAGTGAACAAGCAGTCAATCTTCCAAAATATGTCACTTGTAATCATAGGTGGGCAGCACCGAAATTCTGGAAGGGTGAAAAAAATTTCTGGGGGGAGGTGAAAATATTTTTAAAGGTAAAAAAATAGTCTTAAAAGTGGTCGTATAGCAAAAAACACAATTTTTCGACGTTTCTCATGAAGCTCTGTCCAATGGCATCAAAAAATTATTAAAAAAGCAGAACAAAAATTTTTTTTCTGGGGGGGGGTATTTTGATTTCTGGGGGGGGTATTTCAACTGCTGGGGTGCATACCCCCACAAAACCCTCCCCCCACGCCCATGTGGTTGTAATGTGCGCACTAAGTAATTTGTAAAACTATGCTTCCATTCTTTATGCCTATGTATGTAAATAAGGTTAATGTTCTATCATTGTGCATTCTACACACATGCAAATGCATAGATACAGATATTTTACTTTTTCTGATTTAGACATGCATTTTTAAAATGTAATGCTTATAAATATAAGGTTTATATAATGGGTAAGTAACTCTGGATAACACCAGCGTAGAAGTTGTGTAATAGGCCTTCAAATCTCTGAAATCAATTTTTGGGTGGCAATAAAAGCCAAAATTTGAAGCAATGTTAAGTGAAATTTAATCCACTTACTCCACACGCTTTTATGGCTCCAATAAACATCGATCTATCAACAATTTTTGTCTTAATCTTATCACCTATGAAAATTCGACTTGGTATAACAATTAAAATGAAACGAACTGATTGTTTTCCTGTTTGCTAACAAGACTAACACTGCTGTGAGAAATAAAGAACATGTGTAGACACACTCTCCTACCATTCTGGACAGATTATTGTTTTTGTATGGTAAGTGCAGTGCAGGAGCATCATTTGCACAATTAAAAGTCAACATCTGCCAACAATGCACACCTGATTAGAATATTAATAAAATTAGGAATTGCATTTGAATAAAAGAATAAGTTTAACTTTGCTGGACCAAAAAATGTAATCAGGATGTATTATATCACATGTAAAATAACCTGCTATACATACAAGAATAACCCATATGTTTAGCATTAAATGTTCATAAAATATTGAGTTGCCATTCAATAGATCAAAGACACAAATAGTAATGCAAATTTTGAAGCGATTCATACACATATATGTATATATGCAGCGTTTTGCATTAGGTAGGTACTATAGAAACTGATGATCAAAATAATTGAATCTGTTGATGTACATATGCACGTTTATACATGCATGCAGCCTGGCATACTATAAGCAAACCAATGATGAAATGATTTAAACTTGATGCAAGAACAGAATCTGCTCCTGCTGAAAAAAAACTAGTACATATTCAAGTGAAAGGGGAGTAAAGGAATCAAAAAAGAGGGTCAAAGTACAATAAACAGCAAACATGTTTATGAATTTAAAAAGTTTATTGATCTAGGTGAGTGCACATGCACACTTTCTGGTTCAAACCAATTTATGTAGGTTATAGCTTTAACAAATTGTACGACAAAGAAAATGAAAAAATGACTAGGTGTATACAATAAAAACATTTGTGTTTGCACTTTCTTTTAAGCCAATGCAAGTGTGCAAAGTGCTTTGTCACTTGGAATCAAATCCACGTGGCTCCAAGATTTGCATGCATAGAACATTCTGGAACATCTTTGATAAAGTCAATTTGCTCCACTAACTACTTGAAATATGCATTTTGTAAACACAAATATGCCAAACGCAATGCATTATTCTTAACGCCTCTGCCCTTTAAAATGAATATAATTGTTGCTGCTCATCTTCATCCTTGATCCACCAGTCCCTCCCATTCAATGCCCCAATTGCTTCTCTAATTCAATTCATACAAAACCTAAAACATAGAGCTTGCTCTTATGGGACAAATAGGCATAAAATAAAAGTCAGTGCAGGCGCGGATTTACAGTGGAAGTGGAAGAGGGTGGCCGACTGCCCTCCACTCCATTGGCTTAAATTACTTGGCAAGATATAAGTCTTGTGGGCTACTTATTTCACTTGGCAAATATGTCAATTTACAAATGACAGATAGCAATAATCACACACTGACAATTTCATATTGAGTATAACAAGTTAGTGTAGTATCAAAAAAATTTTCAAAAATTGAATTCTGGGGGGAGGGTATATTGATTTCCTGAGGGGGTAGGGGTATTTGGTTTCTGGGGAGGTGCATACCCCCAAACCCCCTTCCCCATGCCCAGGTGTGCTAGTCACACAAATGATAAAATATAATGCTACCAAATAGTTGGTCAAAAGGTGATGAGTGTATGTAATGTTTAGAAGTTTTATACTAGTTAAAATACCTGAGGCTACATAAGTTCAAAATAAAATAATTCAGGTTTGGCAAAAATTATGATATACTTTTAATCCTGAATCGGATGCTTTAAAACATAAGTATGTGATTGAAACTTTATGGCCTTGGAGTGATTTTGACAGTTCAACAGATACATTTATCAAAGAGGTGTTGAAGAATTATGGAGTATAATAAGACTATGAGAAGAATTCATGTATTACATGCTTTATATTCCCTATTACATACCTCCACCCCTTGATGAAACTACAATTTAAAAGGAAGTTTATCTATTATAAGTCCTAGTGGTAATGGTTGTGGGCACATCTAGGCGTGGGGGTATGTACCAAGAAACCAAAACCCCCAGAATTCAATTTTTGAAAATTTTTTTTCAGTTTTATTCGCAATTTTTTTGATGCCAATTGATAGTGCTTGATGAGAAACGTCGAAAAATGGTGTTTTTTACGCCATACCACTATTTTTAAGGCCATTTTTTAACCTTTGAAAAATCTCGCACCCCAGAATTTTCTTGCTGCCTATGTATGGTTTTGGGGTCTTAGCTTTGATACGGAGGTTGAGGGCATGATGTACGCTTCCTCCTAGTGCATATGTTATCTAGGTGTCCAGAAGAAGAAATGGTCGAGGCACTGACCCTGCTTGTAAAACACCTCTCAAATTGCAGATTTCGAAGTGTGATTGCAACAGTAACAGAAGCAGGCCCATGACTGTTTGCTGTACTAAAATTCCAAAACACTCTACAACATGACAAAGCCTTATATCAGCTGGTTGATTATAATGCACAGTCATTTTTGATCTGAAGCACTAAGGTCCAATCCTGTGGACTTGACCCTAATAGCCCGGGTTGTTCTTGAGTACTTGGCCCTTGTTCTTGACTGGAGTATGGTGTAGGTGGTAAAGTAGCCTTTGTTAAGGTGGAATCAATTGCAGGCACAATTGACTCAACTCGTCCGCCTGAGACCTTCCAGTGCATCTCAGGAAAGAATCAGCTCTTGGCCAAACTTGAGTGTTTGGCCAGTTTAAGTGGCTTTTATGCCCAGTTGCCTCATACTCCTATCTTGATGCTTTGATCTTGTCAATGTGTTGACATAGAAGTGCTAAGGTGTTAAATCAGATTGCAGGTCAAACAGCCGGTCCCTTGACCTCACTGTGAAACTTCTCTTCTGTGGATAGGTTGGATACTCAATGCGAAAAGTGTCAAATATTGGTGTGGGCATGCTGGGAAAAGTAAAATCCGGAAACGGAAACAATGGACAAATGACGGAAACGAAAACATTGGTTGAAATCCGGAAACAGAAATGGAAACAGTTGGTAAAAGCTGGAAATGGAAAACAATCCAAAGTGCTGGAACTGGGGTTCTCCAAATAGGACCCATCAGGGTCAACACCATATGTGGGCAGCAAGAAAATTCTGGGGAGGTGCAAGATTTTTTTAAGGTCAAAAAGTATCCTAACAGATGGTGGTATGGCGATAAAAACACATTTTTTCGACGTTTCTCATCAAGCACTATCCATTGGCATCAAAAATTGCGAAAAAAAAAACAAAAAAATTGTTCAAAAATTGAATTTCTGAGGGGGTATTTTCATTTCTAGGGGAGAAGTAAATTTTGGTTTCTGAAGGGTGCATACCCCCCACGCCCAGGTGTGGCAAAAATTTTACCCATTGAATGGGGTTTTAGAGGCCCGGAAATGGGGTACCTTATTACTCACATGAAAAGCTGAACCTGATTCTGTCGATGGTTTCTCTGGCATGGGAGTGGTCCAAAGTGCCCAAACTGGGGTTTTCCATGTAGAACCCAGAAAAGTCAACACCACAACTGGGCGTGGGGGGAAGGATATGCAACCACACGTGGGCGTGGGTTGGCTTTGGGGGTATGCACCCCCCAGATAGTTAAAATACCCCCCCGCCAGAAATAAAAATACCTCCCCCCAGAAATACTTTTATTTTGCTTTTTAGCAATCTATTGATGCCATTGGATAGTGCTCAATGAGAAACGACGAAAAATGGTGTTTTCTTGCCATACGATCACTTTTAGGACCATTTTTTAACCTTCAAAAATTTTTTCACCCACCTTTCCCCAGAAATAATTTCAGCCCCCCAGAATATTGGTGTTGCCCACCTATGTATGCAACCCTTCCCCCCGAGAAACCAAAATACCTTTCCCCCAGAAATCAAATACCCCCCCCAGGATTTCAATTTTTGTAATTATTACCTGTTTTTCGAAATTTTTTGATGCCAATGGATAATGGGATAATGCCTGATGAGAAACGTTAAAAAATGGTGTTTTTAACGCCAAATTACCATTTTCGAGGCTATTTTTTGACCTTTGAAAAATTTTGCAACCTTCCAGTATTTTCTCGCTGCCCACGTATGGTCAAAACTATATGTGGGTAGCAAGAAAATGCTAGGGACTGCAAGATTTTTAATGGTCGGAAAAATTGCCTTAAAACTTGTGGTATGGCAAAAAAACACCATTTTTGACCTTTCTCATCAAGCACTATCCATTTGCATAAAAAATTGCAAAAAAAGAAAAAAATTTTTAAAAATTGAATTCTGGGGGGGTATCTTGATTTTTGGAAAGGAGGGGGGTATTTTGGATTTTGGGGATGGGGGATGCATACCCGCCAAAGCCCCCACCAGGTAGGGTCAACACCCGCAACTCCATATCCAGCAGAATTTTTCTCATTAAAGGGGGTTTAGGGGCTCGAAAATGGGGTACCTCATCATTCATACATGTAGCTGACCCTGGTTCCATTGGGGATTTCATTGCTCTGGGGTGGTTCGAAGTGCTGGAATTAGGGTTCCGCAAGTATGGCTCATCAGGGTTAATTTCCCAACCCTGTTTCCGGCAAACTTCCTCTCACTGAAGGAGGTTTAGGGGCTCGGACATGGAATAATGTATTATTCATATATGTAGCTGACCCCGGTTCCATTGGGGCTTCTCAGCCCCTGTAGGTGGCGCAAAGTGCCGGAACTCAGGGTTGATGATGTTGTTGCTAATAGTTGCAATTTCACAGTAAATATCTTGCATGATTAATTAATAAACGTGAGAATACATAAAAAAATGGATACACTAGTCGATGATTGAGTCAGTTTAGTGAGCTCACATAGTAGTAACTTTATATTGTAAGAGTAGAAAACACACGTCATAAGCTAATAGTAATAGTAAGAGCAGAATTTACCACAATATACAACCATCAATGAAACAATGATCAATCCATTCATCCCACGCTAATCCAGTGACATTTTGACAAAGCCTCCCACCAAAGCTGACATTTCAAAGAATGATGATTCAGCCATTCAACATTTCTCAAATCCCACAAGCTCATGACTTAACTAAGTCCTGCCACTTAGCGAATTAGCTTTTAAATATACAGCATTTTCATGTAGCTTTTAAATATACAGCATTTTCATGTAATTTTCATTGTCATTATTATTGTCAATATTAACCGTGTTTTTTGGAAAATAAAGACTTGGGTTGTAGTGAGTTATTTAATCATTATAAGTTGTTAAAAATAGTGTCTATAGTTGAACTTTTTTATTCTATAATAGTCTCTATTAGATTAACTATAGAATTAGTGGAGACCTTATAACCAGGGAATTAGCTGAGAGCCTCCTCTAGATTAATTTTGTATGAAATAAGAAGAGCAATCATTTGTTTCTAGGTCAGTGCTTATTAGATAGATAATTAATACAATGTTTGATAAATAAGCTTTGTTTAAAAAACCTCTGATATGGTCAAAGTGTCAATTAATAGGGCATTAAGTAACGAAGAAAATTGTTCTAAATTAGAGAATGCGTAAATTTAGAGAAAAATTTGTTAAATAGAGTAAATCATTCAGTAGGCGTATATTGATTGGAATGGACTATTTTTTGGACTTTATGATTAATGCGCAGACTATTTAATTGCCATCTGGATTAAACATGATTACTTTAAAAGTTGGATTTTTGTTATCAGGAAAAGAATTAAATAAGATAGAGACTTGCTCATAAAGTTTTAATACTATTGCGTGTTCAGGTACCAAAACAAATGAAGGAGAACATAATTTCAATCTCAAAAATTTCTCGGACCATAGAAAGTATTAGCATGAACGATTATCAAAATATTACTGAGAATGGACTTGCTTTAGAGGCTTTTAATGATAGTATCAAATTTAATGAGAAAAGTGGTAGGTACCAAATTTTTTGACAATGGAAAGAAAATAATAGTGATTTAACAGATAATTTTGGTTTATCTCTGGGAAGACTTACAACAATTGCTAAAAGGTTCAAAGAGAATAAAGAAATATTACCTAAAAACGCATTAGTTATTCAGAATCAGCTAAAAAGGATATCATCAAGATTGTTTGCAAAGATAAATTAGATAATTTGAAACATTATTTACCGCATCATCCTGTTGTAACACCACAAAAGACAATGTCGAAGGTTAGAATAGTATACAATGCATCGACAAAGCTTAAAAAGTCATCTTTCCAGAATTATGTGGCGTTCTAATGCATTTTTGTTTAAATCAAATAGCACTTCTTGCAGATGTTGAAAAAGCGCAACTAGATTCTTATGGTTTAGAGATCCGACTAATCCAAGTGTAGAAAATAATATTCAAATCTATGGATTTTATAGAGTGCCTTTTGGTGTAAATTGTAGTCCATTTATCTTAAATGCCACTCTAAAATATCATTTGATCGGAGTAGGAACACCTTGTGCACAGTTAGCTTCAAAAAATTTGTACATTGATAAACTAGTAACAGGAGTTAAGAATGAAAATGAAGCCATGACATTTTTTGATGAATTGAAAAGAGTGTTTGCTAATGCTAGCATGAATTTGCGTGAGTAAAATTCAAATTCTAGTTTTTTCAAAGCTAATTTACGCGAAACTGATAGAGCGAGTGGAAATGATACAAAATTTTGGGAGTAAAGTTGAACGTGAAAGAAGATGAGCTAACATTTGAACTTTGTTTTAAATAACCAGATGCTGAAAGGAATACAAAAAGGCAAATTTTAAAAAAATTAGCAAGTATTTTGGTCCTTTAGATTACAATTTACAATCACACATGGGCATGGAAGGGTTTTGGGGGTTCATAATTCAATTTTCAAAATTATTTTTGTTCTTTTTGCAATTTTTGATGCCAACGGATAGTGCTTGATGAGAAACGTCGAAAAAATGGTTTTCTTATTGCCATACTACCATTTTAAGGCCATTTTTGACCTTCAAAAAATCTTGCAGCCCCCGGAATTTTCTTGCTGCCCACATATGATTACAATACCACGTCTTGAATTGATGTCTGCATTAATCGGAAAATGGGCTTTAGAATTCGTGCTGAACAAATAGAGTTAAAAATTAGGAAAAGGTTCATCTTTTTGGATTCAAAATTTGTCTTGAGTTGGTTAAATTTGACAAAACCATGATGTATATTTGTGGCTAACAATCAAGGTACTTAAAGCAACAAGTGATATAAATTATTTATATGTAAAAGAGAGTAAGAATCCAGCGCTGATATTGCAACTTCATTGACATTGAGAATTTCGAAAAAATTTTGAGGCTTGAAGGTCCAGAATGGCTTCATGAAGAGGAAGACAATTGGCAAAAAAACGAGATTCTTGGTGCAGAGAATATAACTGTAGAATACAAAGTTCAAGCTTCGGAAATTTCGCACGGTCAATTTTGAAACACCAGATTTTTTTTGATATTGAGAGGTTCTCATCCTTGTTAAAAGTGAAAAGAGTATTAATTTACATTTTGCATTTCATAAAGTCAAAAATAATATAATTAATGATTTGCCAGAATATTCACTGAACATAAATGTAGCAGGCCCATTTATGGTCAATTAATTTGAAGTTGAAAGAATACTTCTTATAAAACAATGTCAACCGCATTGTTTTAACAAAAGTAATAGGAAACTAGAGGAAAAATTTTATCAACTAATAGTGGAAGGGATAATAAAGGGATTTATAGGTGTTACGGATGCTTGAATAGTTCTGAATTAAGTAATGATATTAAATTTCCTATTTTGTCACCACAAAAAGATCATTTGACAACATTGATAGTGTTAGATGCACATGAAAAAATAATGCATTATAGGGTATCTCACACTTCATCACGAATTTAAACAAAATTATGGATCATAAAAGCAAGAACTTGTGTAAAAGGATTTCTGAAAAATTGTTCGATATGTAAAGACATGCATTGGGACCATTCAGACAATCACACTTTTGAAGTGAAAATTGATACACTAAGCAGAATAAATCAACAAAAAGAATGAATGTATGAATAAAAAACAAAAGTTACAAGATGCATAGTAAACGAAACACATTTTTGTCAGTTTATACTCCGCGCTGATCATAGTAAACATCTTATTCATTTAATAGGAAACATGCAACTTTTAAACAATTTAGCTTCGGTAGCATAAACGACTTTGCCTATTTTGTAAACACCCACTGATAATGCGAGTTTTATAAAAGTCCAAGACCAAAGCCAGAGAGACCAGCAGTCAACAATAATTCACAATATTCCGACTTTAATTATATTCATTCAACTGTGATTGTATTATAATTTGTATATAGTTGGTGATTATTGATAAAATTATACATAATGTGCCACGATGTACAGGGTGTTGCTTAATGATTTGCCCTACGCCTACAGTTACACGTGTAAGCGCAACATGAACATGCAATATATCATCTTCTAGCGAATTCAATTGCGCGTTTTACACTATGTTTTACACAGTTTACAAATCCAGTCAACTTTACACAGAGGCAAAAAAGGAATGTGTCATTGAACTCAGTAAAATTTGTGAATATTTGTTGTTAAAATGAGTTTTGATTTGGAAACTGCTCGAGTTGTTGATCGGATTCATGCATGGGCATTTTACCAAGCAAAATTAGCCGGCAAAACATTCATTTCCATTAGTTGGGTTGCGAATAAGCTTCGAGGATCGAAACGATGGGTTATGCGGGACTGGAAGAAAAAACACAGTGATTGTTTTACGGATTTTTCGAATTGTGGTAACAGCAAAAGTTTGTCTCAAGAAACGAAAAACATTATTGAACAAAGTTATTGTCGTCAGCAAGGCAGTTCACATGAATTGGCGAAAGAAATTTTAGCGAAAAGACGACAAAAATTGATCAAGCCACTGTTCATCAGTTCTTTCAAAAAAGCGGATGCCGTCCATTTCACGTTATTTCCAAACCGCTGAAAACCAATTTGAATCGCGGAAATCGAATGATTTTAGATGATTTTGTTAAGGATTATGACAAATTTGATTTTTTGAACTTTGCCTTTAGCGACGAGTTCTTTATTTACGCGATCAGAAAACCGAATCATCAAAACGATAGTGTTTGGGCGTTGGAAGTTAACAAAATTGATGACACGGAAAGATTTCGATCTGTGGTGAAAAATCCAACATGCATCGGACTTTTTAAAATGTTTACGGCCAAACAAATGATGTGGGTCATCAAAGAAGCTGGACAATCTTGGGGCGGAGCTTATTTTAGGCAAACAATTCTGGTGGAGCATGTTATTCCGTTTTTGAATAGTGAAGAAAATGTGATCAGCACTGGAGCAACCACATTTGTCCGCAATTTTGCACCATGCATGAAGGCGAACGCCACGCCAACAGCTACTTCGTGAGCAAGGTATCAAGTTTTGGGGAAATGACATGTGGCCTGAGTAACAGTCCAGATGTTAAACCAACCAAAAATTTGGGAGAAATTGTTAAAGATGATTGGAACAAGTAATGCACTTGGAGGCTAGTCAAGGACGTTATTCACAAGAAACTTTGAGGAAAAAATTTAAATATCGTTTTAGCCCAAATAGAGTTTGACACGGAATTGTTTCAAAATCTGCTGTGTTTGATGCCGGAACGTTTTTGATAAGTTAGGAATGCGGATGGTGGTGAAACACGTTATTATTTGTGTTTCATTTTTCTTTTTTCTGAAATTTTTTGATCATTTTGGTTTTTGGACAATAAAAAATTTTGTCTTAGTAGTCATCTTTTGAAAATAGGTTCCTTGAACGCAAAATTGAATTCTCAACAAGATGGTATATTGCATATTAATATTGCGCTTACACATGTAGCCGTAGGGGTTGGGCAAATCATTATGCAACACCCTGTATGTTACACTGGAGGTCACAACAGAGATTTGTTTGACCCAGTTGTATTTTATTTGCTATAATTATATTTGTGTCACAATATCTATTTCATAATTTGTATTTTAAGCGTACAGAATTCAATGAGGCACTCACCTTATTTTTACTTTCCTTTTGATTTTGAATCAAACAATCCCACACCCCAAACTCTTCTTATTATATACGTATATCTGTGTGATGCACTACATATTATATTATCACGATCTTAGCAAAAAAAATTGACAAATTACATTATCTTGTTATTAAATTCTCAAAGTTTTAGACGAAGAAATATTCTCTTTATGAATATACTCAGATTAATGTGAACACATATAACTTCTACCCCATAACAACGTTTGTGGCACATAAAATCAGATCAAAAAGATTAATTTGTACGTAATTATATACTGGAAATTCCGATTTGAAAAAAACATGATGAAAACTTTTATTCTCCTGTGGTGCACCGGAAAAGAGAGATCTTGTTATTTTGATATTAATTGTGCTGTTGGCAGAGTGGAAGGAAAGTAAGAAGCTACTACAAAAACCCCTGCTTCATTGAGAGTTTTGGTTCATTTTCCTGTTGTGAATTATGTTGCACCCGTTGGCCTGGGAGAACCAGGTGATCATAAATGAAGGATAATAAAATTCCAAATGTGCTGAGAGGTGGTTCAATGAAACTAATGAACATGCCCTGGTCAATAACACACAATGGGGGCACTGGTCCTATATATTTTGATAGATGTATTAGATTGTGTGGCAGATATGTCACTGTTTGAGGAGGCAGACGTGCCTTATGGCGTTCATGTATGCCGAGTTATCACACATTGGAAGCTTCAGTTTGAATTAAGCCCATATTTTTATTGGCATATGCGGTGTATATATTTATGAGCTTACACTGATAAAGCTTATGCCATCAAAGCTTGTGTATAAGTATATTTCCAACCTCTTGCTTTGTCTCAGAATGATTGTGTATCCACTCCAATTCCAGAAAGAATAATTTATATGAAAGTTTCCTGTCTTGAAATTACTTCTGCTAAAAATGAAAGCATACGTTTAGAGTTCTGAGGAAAAAAAATGTGCCATGCATAGCAGAAGGATTGACTAGAAGCTAGAATACACGTGGTAATTTTAATAGAGTAGAATGGTTAAAGTTATCACTCAAAATGAGTTCACACTAAAGTGTGTTAGACCAATATCAATACCTTTCCTAAAACCGCATGTAAAACTCATCTTTCTAGAATTCATTCCCAAAAATTTAACATTTTAGTGCTTAAAATTTTGATGAACTTGTCATCACCCTTGCATCTACAGAGATTATTAAAAGAATGCCATCCAACAAATACAGATTAATTTGATAAACTTTTGCACGCCTGGGTCTATAAAGTTGTATGAAAATAAAACAGTCAGTAGCTGTAACAATTTTAACCAATGTCGTTATCCGAGAGCTTAGCTCACTAGCTTCAACTTTACATCAAATTAAGCGGTTTTTTTAAATAACATGAAAGTATGATCCCAAAACAACAGGAAAAGTGTAGCAAATCAAATTGTTATAATGTAAATCTATATAGGAATAGATAGATATGTGGATTAAGATTATGTCTGTAGCAAAATTTATAATGAGCAGGTTCTTTACAATATCCAGTTCCTAAAATTTAGAGAATAAAATCTTGCAGAATTAATCTAAATCAGTGCCAAATTCAGACACGCCCAACTTCTGAGCCTATACCTATATCCACATTCTATCCTCATCCCTTGTCTATTTAGCTAAGGTAAAAACATGTTGCTCTTAACACTAATTATAAAGTTATATTAATAGATGAGTAAGTACCCTATTCTATAGTATTAATGACAATCTGTCCAAGTTAGCCATTGAAGTCAGAGACAGCTATGGTTTCCTTGAAGAGATGTTGGTTTTGCGAAGGTCTGGCCGAAGTTGCTCTTGGTCAAAGTATGTGGGGACTGCTTAGCAATGAAGCTAAGGAGTGGTATGGATCATTACTTCAATCACAGCATCAATTCCAAAGTTATATGTGGAATTTACTTCTAAATGAAGAAACACCAGTCGGGTACAATGTGAACTGTATACAGGAGATTATCGCCAGAAGAAAAAATTTTCAGGAGTACTATTACTCCAGAAGAAATGACACTTCTTGTGTACCAATCGGATGAAACTGATTACGAATGGCCTGATGATGATAACAAAGTCTGTGATGACTAAAATGAATCTTTCTATCATGGTAACATCGAGGCATGAGTTATTTCAAAATAATAAATAAGAAAATGGACTTCTTTTTAATCAAACGACATTATCAGAACTATTAAGCTAAATTCTTTTGAAAGTATACAGCAAATATTTAAGATAACTCACGTTGTTTTCACTATACAATGAATAATTTTGAGGTTTTTGAACTTCCCTGAAAGAACTGGAAAGATTCAGAACATGAGACATAGCTCATTAGAAAGAACATTGAATTTTCTAGCTATTTACTGACAGAAAATTTTAAAATATGTCAGAAACTAACAGAATAATATCAGAAAACATCGAAAGCTACAGTATGACAGCCTTCCTGGCGGCCATATTGAAAAACTGGAATTCTTTAGTAAATCAGACAAATAGGATATCATTCGAACGAGCTTTTTTGGGCTTTCTAAAATCTGCTTAAACATTGAAAAATATGAAAAATAGCGCGAGTAAAATGCATACCTTATGGGGGCAGCCATATTGGAAAAAATTGAATTGATATTGCAGGACGAACTATTCAGAAACACGAAAAACAAAAAGGGGTGAAATTTAGTGCACAAAAATATCTAACTATTTTGCTATTTTCCAAAATATGAAACTTAACCTGTATACTGTAGTGACCAAGCAAAGTTTGAGCACTTTTTCGAGCCTAGCATACTGTAGACATAAGCTAGCTATACTGTTTTCGGCAAAATAGTTTCATTTTAAAATTGTCTATCTAAAACATTTTATTTCATGAAAATCCGTTCAGTGGTTCTTGAGTTCATCTCAAAAAACCTCACTCCACTGAAATGAGTTATTCGATGGTGAGCAGGTTCATCAGCTTTGACCGACTGTCAAACTGTAGGCATGTTACAACATGAAACATGGACTAATTTTTGAGCAAGCTGAATGAATTGTGATCATTTATTGTATTTATTCTTATAACAAATACCAGCGGATCAAAAGTTATACTCAAAAATGTACTCAAATTCTCAAATTGTGTGAAAATGACGTGAAATTGACATAAAGACCATAGGTCCCTTTCCATACGTGGGCAGCAAAAAATTCTGGGGGGGATGCAAGATTTTTTGAATGTCAAAAATGGTCTTGAAAATGGTGGTATGCAAAGGTGGGCAGCACCAAAATTCTGAGGAGAATTTCTGGGGGAGGGTGAAAAAAATTTTTAAGGTCAAAAAATGGTCTTAAAAGTGGTTGTATGGCAAAAAACACCATTTTTCGATGTTTCTCATTGAGCACTATCAAATGGCATCAAAAAATTGCTAAAAAAGCGAAAAAATTTATTCTGGGGGGAGGAGGTATTTTGATTTCTGGGGGGGGGGCATTTCAACTTCTGGGGGGCGGGGTGCAGCCCCCCCCAAACTCCACCACGCCCATGTGTGGTGGTATGGCAATGAAAACACCATTTGTTGACGTTTCTCATCAAGATCCATTAGCATCAAAAATTGCGAAAACAATGTAAAAAATTTGAGGGTATTTTGATTTCTGGGGGTATTTTGGTTTCTGGGAGGGTGCAAACCCCCTCCCCAAACCCTCCACGCCAAGGTGTGTCCCTATCTCACTTTCCTAATTCATATCATTAAATCTATAGAGATCACAAAAAAATTTACCATTTATTCCTACTATATGCCCCGAATAAACACTGCCACACATAAGGCGTCTTGTATTTATTCATGGTTCAGTAAAAGAACTTCGGAGAAGTTCTATAGATATTCTATAGAAGTTCAATAAAGAACTTCAAAGAACTTCTATAGAAGTTTATGGAAGACAGTCGAACTTCGAAGAAGTTTTATAGAAGTTCGATAAATAACTTTTGATCGAAGTTCTATAGAAGACTGTCGAACTTTGATAACACGCTAATCGAAGTCCGATAAATTTTTAATAGAACTTCCATAGAATGCACATCAAAGTTCGTATAACTTCGAGACAAAGTGCTGCAAATCTTTAATAGAACTTTGATGTTGTGCAAATTGAAGTTAGGCCAAAGTTCCACAAACTTTTCATAGAACTTTGATAGTGAGCAAATCGAAGTTCGACAGATCTTCTATAGAACTCCAACAAACATACAAGTCAAAGTTCTAAGAGACCAAAAGATGAGGTCATAGAACCTTGAGTGAGCAAATAGTAAGGGTCATTTAAATTTTAATAGGTACTTAAGTACCTATAGCTCTAATACATGCTTACTTGTTGAATAATAACGTTGAATTGTATTGATTTTCGGTATCTTATTTCGAGTCATGTGAAACAGACTATAATTAATGCATGCGCCTACATAGTTTATGCTCATCTTTATTGGCGATAGCATGACCTTGCACTCATCTGTTTAGCGACCCAAAGACGTTTTTCTATACGCACCTTCAAAACGTTCTCGCTAGAAAAAGATCTACGACTTGACTTGATTGGCATTTAGAAATCCAGAAAGATGTTTAAATGCAAGAAATGGAATGAGGCAGAGCTATTTTGCAAGCATAAATCGATGAAATCAAAGCTCGCACTTATGTTTAAATCAAGATTTTTTAATCTGAAATTTAATTTTGTGATCTTCAACCAAACTTTACAGGTATAAACAAAGCAGCACAATTGCGATTGAACGATATTTTTCCAATTTGTAACGCTGGTTCAAATGAAGGAGCTCTTTTCTAATATTTAGTCTCAGCTTAATTTTACGATCCCTGAAGAAATGTTTCAAGTTCGAAAACTTCAATTTGAAAATTTTACGACAATTTCAATTTTAAAAAATTGTTTTTGCATGGCATATTATATTTAAAAAATGTGATAATTTTGAAATTTGTATTGAAATTTTAATTTTAAATGCTTTTTAAAATATTATCAATTTTCTGAATGAAGATGAAAACAACTGTGTAGGTATAGTCGGTTTGATGCAACTTCGGTCGTTTTAAAACTATTTCCGGCACGGCAGATTGCAATTAAAGCATTTATCTGATCTGATGTATAATTATCGTAAACCTCGGCTTAGTATCAATTAAAATTCTTATAATTTATGCACAAAGTTACAAGTGAAACAGACTAGTTAGGTACCTGCATAGTTTACGAAGCTGACATGTGCTATGCAGTAAGAAATATGCATAGGTATAGATAATTAATGAGCACAGCTTTTTTGCACATTAAGTATACCACAGTGTGTATGCGACGCTATGAGCAGCATGTAGGGAGCGCATATTATGCTATATATCATTCCCAGTGCCTAAAGTCGTTCGTAATGGGGTTGAGGTTGGCTGCTTTGATAGAAATCTATTCCACTGTAGTACCTCCTCGTATTTGAGAACGAGGTCAACATCACAAACCTACATACATGTAGGAGTATATGTACGCACTAAATGCAGGAGTGCGTATGTATGCACTCCGTGCAGGCAGGCCGCTAATAAGGCATAAATTGTTTCATCCTTAGTGAAGGAAAAAACTGTTCTTTCTTCCTCATAACGCAGTATGGTGGCAGGGCCTAAAGGTATAGTCTACAAAACAGAGTTCAGGAATGAATTTGGGAAACTTTATTCAGGTAGCCAATTTTAATTAATTGACTGAATTAGAAAAGGGATGGGTAGGTATACAATTGCGAGATAATCAGAAATAAGATGTGAAAATCAAATTTTTATTTCATTGTTTTGTGAACTAGGCAAAATTAAATTGAAATAAAAGAAAGTCAGCATACAAGAAAGTGTGGGCTGAAAATTTTTCGATATACTTAGGTGCCTGATTTTCGGTTTTTTGACAAATGTCCTCAATTTAAAAGAAGTTTTAAATAAATATGTCTTTAAAGAATAATTACAGAGAATTTTTTTACAACCAAATTCAATTAACAAACCATTTTCACTGTCTTGACCTGTGTTTTGAACCTTTAATTGTTTGCTTTATGATTTTTTAAGGTCTTATCAATTAGTAAAAATTGCTCAATTAAACACATTACGTCAACATGGATGCATTAAATGAATGAGAACATTGGCTAATTGGCTTGACTATGAATACAAATTCCCGTTCGTTAGGTTAGGTTCCTAGAAAATATCGGTTCTTGCCTTTCATATAAAAATTTTTACCTGCGCGTAAGTCGGATGGACTGTATGTTCTGTCCGTTTGACCATCAGTATAGAATCTTGCCTTAAATAAGCATTGCCTACACATGCCACAATGACATGTCCAATGACCCCTGCCCTATTGTGATGTCCTTTCTACTTGCCATTGTTTATTCAACTCAAATCAACTCAAGCGCACATTCATGATTTTGTAAAGAAGCTGTTTTTTATTACATGTAATTTGCTAGCTCGTGATTTCGTAAGCGCATCTCAAACTCTCGCTAATGAATCATGCGTTTCTAAATTCCCAACATTTCTTATTCTCTCATAATCTTCATGTCATAACGTCAAAATATTATATTAAGTATTTGAACCAAGTCAATTCACAGAAAACCAATCCACGCTTACCTATCTTGTTAGAACACCGTCAGTAGAGCCAAATTCTAAGAATCACTCATCAATCTCAATGCTACAATATTCTCATGATACGCTTTAGTTCTCCGGTATGAAAAACTATCCCAATCAAGCTTGTCCCATGCGCATTCTTTGTTTTCGTGCAGCGTCATCAACTAATATTTATATTCACGTTTAACTTTATATTTTAGTCCACGTTGTTGTTTGGGTGCCCGCCCTGGTTTCATGTTTCATCCCTTCTCGTAGTAAAATCCCATTGAAACATATATAACCACATACAACCACAACGCATCCTTTGCATTTTGGCGCGTCAAAGCCGGGAAATTTTTCGAACTCCAGCACTAACAAAATCCCATTATGACCTCTTTAGAAATACATCAATTGTTTTACCAAATTACTTCCAATTATTCTCAGTCCGCCTCGATTATCCCATTATTTAGTCCTCAATTTAGTTAGTAAATGATGAAATTTTTAATCTCTTCAGTGGCGAACATATTGCAAAGATTATTTAATTATTTTCAACAGTGATATCCCATTATATTTCTTACCTCA
The DNA here is from genome assembly GCA_036768485.1 of Mermis nigrescens. Lineage (NCBI taxonomy): Eukaryota > Metazoa > Nematoda > Enoplea > Mermithida > Mermithidae > Mermis > Mermis nigrescens. The sequence goes on from JAVLUZ010000275.1 coordinate 2,009,185, forward strand.
AGATATTTTGCTAATTTATCGTTATTATTCTCAAAATTCGTTTCCAAATATGCTTTATTCCATGATCCCACAAATTCAATGGAGTAAATTTTTATAATAAATCCTAGAAATGTTGACTTCTAAATGTTTGTGACTGGTTCATATCTAAAGAAAGTGTATTTTTGGCCTATTGGCAGTCACATAAAATAATAATAATGCTTTATCCAAACCCGTAGGTACAATACAATGTTAAGAATAATACGCAACGTTTTGACAGTTAACCTACCGTCGTCGTCAGGCTCTTACAGAATATAAGAAGTTGTGGGCACCAGGAATTGAACCTTACAGCTAAGTATCATTTATTTCTAAAGTCTGCGGTTTTACCAACTGAGCTTCACTCGGCCAGTTGTATAATATTATTTGTTCCTTTTAAAGTAACATAATAATATTTTTAGTCTGGGGCCAGGGGCCTCTCTACATGGTGTATTCTCCTCAATAGGGCTCTATTCCATATACGACTGATCTCAATACTTCTTGAACCCACATTCTGCCCACTAGCCCTCTCCATCTCCAGGGTCTCCCGTATTTTCCTATGGTACCCATTGCTTTCTTTTGCGAGTATTGATGTATGCTCGAAATCTGGTCTACACCCACATGCTATGCAGTGTTCAGCAACCCCACTCCGTTCCTCTTTAAAATTCCTTAGTGCACTCCTATGTTCCCCAAGTCTTTTCTTAAGACTTCTACCAGTTTCCCCAATGTACTCCTTCCCACATTGTAGTGGTACTTTATACACTATGCCCTGCCGTAGATATAAGGGTCTCTTTGGGGCAACACTTTGTAGTCTTTTTCTGATGGTGTCTTCACTCTTTGCCACAAGGCGCACTCCATATGCTTTGCACACTCGCTTAAGCTTCTTAGTTAATGTCCCACTAAATGGTACTACTGCTGTTGCAATGTAGTTAGTTGCATCACCCCTTGAGGGTGCAAGTTGTAGAGCTCTTTGTATTAATGGGCCAGGGTATCCATCAGCTTGAAACTCCTTAAGTATTTTCTGATGTTCACCTTCTTTACTGTGATTTGTTTGGCATATGCTCCTACATCTCATGGCCATTCCTCTAACTATACCTGCCTTTGTGCATTTCTGATGGTTCGACTGGTAGTTTAGGTATTGACCTGTATGGGTTGGCTTACAATGCACTGATGTCTCTAGATGGTCATGGGATCTCTCAACTAGTATATCCAGGAAAGACAGTGTGCCTTCCACCTCCTTCTCTATGGTAAACTGAATAGCAAGATTTTGACTAGTCATGCGCTGGAGGAAAGCTTCTAAATCCCAATCTCCATGATCCCACAAGATGAATGTGTAATCAACGTACCTGAGCCACATTGTAGGTTTATATGGTGCTGTTTGCAGTGCCTGTTTTTCTAAATCATTCATGAACAGGTTGCACAGTACTGGTGACAATGGTGAGCCCATTGACATCCCATCTACTTGCTGGTAATAATATTCCCCAAGCTGAAAGTAAGTACTCCTGACACAATATTCCACCAGTTTGGCAATGACCTCAGCACTCATAGTTGTTCTTTGTGCTAGGGTAATATCCTGTCTAAGCAGATTCAATACACATTCTATAGCCAACTGAGTTGGGACACTTGTGAAGAGGCTCACAACGTCTAGTCTGACTAGCCATGTATTTTCCTGTATTACCATTGGTTCTATCTTAGCCACAAAGTCGTTGCTATTCTTCAGTGAGCTGGCAATGTTCTGCTGCAGTGGGTTAAGTATCTTAACCAGATATTTTGACAGAGGATGTATAGTTGTCCTAATGCAACTGACAATCGGTCTAAGTGGTACTCCTGGTTTGTGAATCTTTGGCAAACCATATATATGCGGTGCTTTGCAGCCTTCTTTGATTTTCACCTCTTTGTCCAGACCTTCTTCCTTGAGCAGTTTCTTTAATGCTTGCTCTACCTTGGTAACTGGTGTGCGTTTACCAATGGCCTTGAACTTTGAGGGATCATCAATGATCTGCTGCAGCTTATTGTTGTACTCTATTCTGTCCATCACCACTGCTGCACGACCTTTATCTGCTGGCAGAATGACTATGGTGTCATCTGCTTTTAGCATTTTAATAGCTCTAAGCTCTGCCTTGCTGATATTTGCCTCAGGCTTATCAACCCTGTCAATAGCTTGTCTAATCTTTAACCGAAAGTCATCGTTCCGTTCCTGTGGCAGGAAATGGGCTGCACACTCAATAGCTGTTATGATGTTCTTAATTGGATGTTGACTTGGTGCTTAGCAAAGTTTAAGCCTTTTGCCAGGGCAGTCTGCTCATGATTAGGCAGTGGTCTATGGCACTGATTTATTACTACCTTATCCAGGTTAAGGTTCTGTTGCCCCTGCCTTGGCATGAGTCTATCCAATTTTGCCTTCTGCCTCTGTGTTACCATTTCAAGCTGTCTTATGTACAATCTATCTACTGAGCCCTTTATCCTTATCCAATGATCAAAGGTCATATTCCTCTCTAGGTCTTCTTCCAGTGCCTTCTTGGCATCCTGTAGACTAGACTTCCTCCACCTCATATGCCTAATTTGTTCTCTGACCAGGGGCTCTTCCTGCCCTCTGTAGTATCCTCTGTGAACCCCTGCTGTTAATAGGGTCTCTAAGGCTTTAAACCTGTAGGTATGATACCTAGGTCTCGACATTGCATCAGGAAGGTTAAACTTGATGATGCTTGAGCTAGTTTCTCCCCAATGCCATCCAACCTGCGGAGATCTCTAATTAAGTCAGGGCCATACTGCTGTAATAACTGACTTCTAAATGTTTGTGACTGGTTCATATCTAAAGAAAGTGTATTTTTGGCCTATTGGCAGTCACATAAAAACAATAATAATGCTTTATTCAAACCCGTAGGTACAATACAATGTTAAGAATAATACGCAACGTTTCGACAGTTATACCTACCGTCGTCGTCAGGCTCTTACAGAATATAGAAGTTGTGGGCACCAGGAATTGAACCTTACCAGCTAAGTATCATTTATTTCTAAAGTTTGCGGTATTACCAACTGAGCTTCACTGGGCCTGTTGTATAATATCATTTGTTCCTTTCAAAGTAACAATAATGTTTTTAGTCTGGGGCCAGGGGCCTCTCCACATGGTGTATTCTCCTCAATAGGGCTCTATTCCATATACGACTGATCTCAATACTTCTTGAACCCACATTCTGCCCACTAGAACCTCAACTACAGCAGAACATTGCCAGCTCACTGAAAAATAGCAACGACTTTGTGACTAAGATAGAACCAATGGTAATACAGGAAAATACACGGCTAGTCAGCCTAGACGTTGTGAGCCTGTTCACAAGTGTCCCAACTCAGTTGGCTATAGAATGTGTATTGAATCTACTTAGACAGGATATTACCCTAGCACAAAGAACAACTATGAGTGCTGAGGTCATTGCCAAACTGGTGGAGTACTGTGTCAGGAGTACTTACTTTCAGCTTGGGGAATATTATTACCAGCAAGTAGATGGGATGTCAATGGGCTCACCATTGTCACCAGTACTGTGCAACCTGTTCATGAATGATTTAGAAAAACAGGCACTGCAAACAGCACCATATAAACCTACAATGTGGCTCAGGTACGTTGATGACACATTCATCTTGTGGGATCATGGAGATCAGGAGTTAGAGAGCTTTCCTAGAGCACATGAATAGTCAAAATCTTGCTATTCAGTTTACCATGGAGAAGGAGGTAGAGGGCACACTGCCCTTCCTAGATGTCCTAGTTAAGAGATCCCATGACCATCTAGAGACATCAGTGTACCGTAAGCCAACCCATACAGGTCAATACCTAAACTACCAGTCGAACCATCAGAAATGCACAAAGGCAGGTATAGTTAGAGGAATGGCCATGAGATGTAGGAGCATATGCCAAACAAATCACAGTAAAGAAGGTGAGCATCAGAAAATACTTAAGGAGTTTCAAGCTAATGGATACCCTGGCCCATTAATACAAAGAGCCCTACAACTTGCACCCTCAAGGGGTGATGCAACTAACTACATTGCAACAGCAGTAGTACCATTTAGTGGGGCATTAACCATGAAACTTAAGCGAGTGTGCAAAGCATATGGAGTGCGCCTTGTGGCAAAGAGTGAAGACACCATCAGAAAAAGACTACAAAGTGTTGCCCCAAAGAGGCCCTTAGATCTACGGCAGGGCATAGTGTATAAAGTACCACTACAATGTGGGAAGGAGTACATTGGGGAAACTGGTAGAAGTCTTAAGAAAAGACTTGGGGAACATAGGAGTGCACTGAGGAATTTGAAAGAGGAACGGAGTGGGGTTGCTGAACACTGCATAGCATGTGGATGTAGGCCAGATTTCGAGCATACATCAATACTCGCAGAAGAAAGCAATGGGTACCGTAGGAAAATACGTGAGACCCTGGAGATGGAGAGAGCTAGTGGGCAGAATGTGGGTTCAAGAAGTATTGAGATCAGTCGTATATGGAATAGAGCCCTATTGAGGAGAATACACCATGTGGAGAGGCCCCTGGCCCCAGACTAAAAACATTATTGTTACTTTAAAAGGAACGAACAATATTATACAACAGGCCCAGTGAAGCTCAGTTGGTAATACCGCAAACTTTAGAAATAAATGATACTTAGCTGGTAAGGTTCAATTCCTGGTGCCCACAACTTCTTATATTCTGTAAGAGCCTGACGACGACGGTAGGTATAACTGTCGAAACGTTGCGTATTATTCTTAACATTGTATTGTACCTACGGGTTTGAATAAAGCATTATT